>BSAI01000189.1:23571938-23754923 GCA_036245035.1 Adrianichthys oophorus | reverse complement strand
TCCTGCAATGTAACAGTACCAGCTCTTTGGCAATGAAAGTTAAAGAAAAAAAAGAGCATAAAAAAGAAACTGAAGAAATGAGTAATCGGCTAAAAATGGTGCTGTCAATCAATAAAAAAAATATTCAGATTAATCACACTTTTGGATTGTGATTAATCACTGTTTTACTAGTTACATTTTATACGACAGTATGCGGCTTTTGAACAAAGAAAAAGTCAGAGAGAACATTTTTCCTTCATTTTTATTGTTTTAATTCGTAAAGTTTTAACTCAGATATCCCACACATCTAATTTGTGTGCACGAAACACATCCAAGTAAGATAAGCAGAATTCTAAAGAACTGTAAAGACATTAATGTCTGCAGTTTTACTCCAAGAAAACAAAGATGCTGATATACAGCCATAAGAAACAAACATTGTGTTTCTGCAATTTAAATGGTCCGCGTGAATCCTCAAATCTGATTGGCTGCTGTGTATTCACAAAAAGAAGTTCCAGTCACATAGCACAAATGTTCTTTTTCCCTGTGCAGCCTTCTTTAAAACAAACTTTTTGCTTTATCTTCTGGACAACAACAGCAATAAGAGGTGAACTTTCTCTCTGATCGAATGCTTTATTGAACCATCATGACGATCAGCTGATTTTTTTTCTAAGATGTGGTATGATTTATTTCTAATCTTATGGTTTTGTTTATTGATCGTGAACAAAAAACTAAATACTTGACTTTTCAGCTCTTATTTTACAATGATCATTTTAAAGCACTGCTTTTTTACAAAAAATCAGTTCAACAAATTAAATGCTTCCCAGAAAAAAAAACATGTATTAAACTAAATCTTTCCCACAATGCAGCAGCAGTCTCAGGAGGGTTGAGCAGGGAGAATTTGTCTCAGTTAAAAGCAGCACGTCCAGCCTTTGAGAGGCTGTTGAATATAAGTGCTATTTGTCACAAATCTCCCATTTTTCAGCGTAACTTCAGCAGCTGCTTGCTGTTGATCCCACTTTTTCTGAAGAAACGATGCTTCTTGAACAGAACAGCTGCGAGATTTCATGATTACGGATGGGTCAGCAGACGAGACAGAAATGTAATCCTGTAAATAAAAACAAAGACGAGATCAGGCGGCTTAAAATCTTCAGGGGAGCGTTTCACACAGGATGGGGGACAACAACACTAATCCTGTGGTCGGGGGGGGGTATCGGTCTGAGGGGACATCATTCACAGGCCGACATGACACGGAGAGCGAAGGCTCTGACACGAGTTTGCCAATATCAGTCTGGAGGGCAGATGCCGTGACATTTGTTGTTGGCGTGCCACTCTGCGGCGCCGGGCTTTCTCTGTGGTTGCATCAGGCAGAATCGAGAGATGCAAGCAAGTGATCAAACACATCAACATCAATAGTACTCTCACCCAAAGCTGGGACTGCCTTGATATGTTGTGTACAAAGCAGCAATCTTGTATAATTAATCAAATCAAATCAAATCAAACTTTATTTCTATAGCACTTTTCCTATGAAGCATAACACAAAGTGCTTTACATTAAAATAAAACAGATTAAAAACAAGCACAACCATAAAAACGTAGACCCCCCGCCCTCCCATCCCCACCCCCAACACACACATGCAATCCACCCAACCCCTTTCACAATTCCCACCCCCTTAGCTGATGGAACCCATTGGGAAACAGGCTGAGCAAGGAGAAAGTTGGTTGGTGGACCCATTATAGTTGGGTCCTCTTCCTCTGTGGACAACCACATAGTCAGTGTAATGCAGCATCACAGGCGAGGACCCAGCCCCACCACAGCCAGTTAGTGAGGCAGGTCCCCATCTAGAGCTGCAACAGCTGAACCGTAGCCGACCCAGAGGGAGAGGACCCAGCCGAGGAGGCACTGGATTTAAAAATAATAAAATATAAATCTAAAATTAAAATGGAGCATTTGATAAAAGCAACAAGCAATAAAACATGAGAATAAAAATATTCAAATAAGCTATAAATAATCCAACGTAAAATCATAAAACATGATAAAAATATAAAAACAGGATAAATTAACATGATAAAAACTAACTAAATTAATAACTAACTAATGATTCTCTTCTTTCTCCTCCCATCGTGACTTTATTATGAAAAGATCACAGCTCTGTGGTTCTGCAAAAGGAACCCAAAACAGTGACTGATAGCCCTGAAAATGACAGTCAGTCATCATTATTTTATACTCTCCTGCTTTTGTGTGCAGATTGCTGTTCAACGCTCAAACTTGTTTATAAAGTTTTGGTCAGACAAATGTCCAAACGCTCTCCCATTATGGCGCATTCATCTGCAGCTCAAAGACGTTTCGTTTAAAGCAAACAACAAACTGACAACTAATGACTTCTTTTCTCTTAAGAAGCTCCATAGTGTGCGAGATTTAGTCTTTTTTCATTACTGTGGAGGCAACATCGCTTCAGGTTTGCACAACGCTCCTGAGACCTTGCCTGATGTGCAGGAAACAAAGCTGAAGTAGCAGATTTGGACCGCAATGCTTTGAGATAAATAAATTAATCTCAGTGCTGATGCTGAGCTGCTGAAGTGTCTGTGATAAATAATCTGCAGTGTAGCAGGTGAAGCGGACCGTATCTCATCCTAATCTAGAATGACCTAAAGCCAAGGTAACCAAGGTACTGGGAGAAAAAAAAGGAAAAATGAAGCAGTTTTTTAAAAAGACAGTAATATCAGACACAATGGTTCAATAAAACTGACTAACAGAAGTTTATCATGGGAGCTACATTCTAAAAATAACTCAGATAAACAACACAAAAAAAACAAAGATCTGATCGCAATAGAAGATTTACGTAGATGTGATAAAGTAAACAGTTTTGATGCAGGAGACGCGCATGGAGGAGATTTAAAGTAAATGGTCTGTAGCCAATCAGGACGCGCTGTTAAAAAAAAAAAAAATCTGCAAAACAGTGAGACTGCATCAGGTGAACCGCGATACAATGAGAGAACAGCTTCATGCTTTCAAACGCAGCTTACATCTGATTTGCCTTCAGGGGAATGTTTGCTTTGGTTTTGCTTAAAAGACATAAACAAAAAGCAAAAAATATACATCACTAGATTCAAGTCAGAAAGTTCTTTTATCAATATGTAATCATCCCATTTTCTGTTCTGTTAACCGTGATTCATAAAGTGTATGCTTAGGCCTTCATCACATGTACTCGTACGGGTTCTGCGGGTTTTTGGGTTGTCCGGGTCCATGGAGGGTCGAAGCATCTTAAGGGGACTGCAGATGTGTCTCGCTGCTCCCTTGAGGCTTGTACAGCCAACTTAAGGGATGTCATGAAAATGGAACGTACCATTATCGTGCGTGAGGTAAGTGTAGGTGTACAGTAGGTGTATTCATAAGGCTAATGGAAGTTAAACGCACACATGAAGTACGAGTGATTCGGTGTCCATAAGGCTGGTTTATACTTCACAGCGATCAGCCATCGCATCAACTGTATCTACAATTGCATGGTTGAATTCATGTCATATTGTCATTTTAGTAACAATGCTGAAAATTCAAAGCAAAAGCTTTTTGTGGGATTTTTTCTTGATCTGAATGAAGCAGCTGCACCTTCACAGGAGTATTCTGGAGTCAGGTTAACATGCAATGATTTCTTCTGGTTATAACAGTCTGAAAGATCCCATTCAGGGTCGATGCGAAGACAAGAACTTCATCTTTGTTACCTGATAAACATTCTACACTTGGACTGAAAAAGTATGAATAACTTTGAAAAGATGAAAAGAAACAGATTATGTAAAAAAATTAAAAGTAAAACATGATAGGGTTGGCATTGTAAAAATGTGCTCTTCTCACTATATTTCAAACCATGAATAAAACTTTATTTCAGAATTGTTACATTTAAGGAATTAAATGTGTCATGTGTGTATAAATATTTCTTCTGCTGTTTTATCAATTTACAAATTAAAATCTCAAATAGATATACACATATACATACACAAATGTTTGTTTTTATTTATTTTGATGTTAAAATTGCTTGAAATAAATAAATTAAAGCTGCAAAAATCTGTTTATACTGACATAAAATAATTTTTTTGGTCAATTTCTGCGATGCATTGTTTATTTTTACTTAAACAAAATGCAGACATATTTTAATAAAGCATCATTCATAACAATTTCAACAAAGCAATTAATCTATTATTATTTATTAAGAATAAATAGTTTTATTATACGCTACCAATAAGTAATTTTTACTAAAAATGAGACAAAACAAATGTGTGCGCATATTGTGAACATGGTGGGGAGAACCTCACTGTTTTCCTGGAAAACCTGGGAAAAAATGTGTTTTTCTGAACCAGGATAAATGCATTCATAGTTGGATGGATAGAGATTTGTAACATTAAAAAATTGCACAGAGGAACTACAGTGAGAAATGTTTTCAGGAACATGATACAGATCCTCAGAGACTTGTTGCTTCACAAAACAGATTTTTACTGCTGCCATTGGCTCTCGTGGCCTTTAAGCTGCAGACAGTGGCTTTCCAAATCTCCTTTGTCAGCGAAGATCACAATCACTTCGAGGATGTGTGAGGATCTGAATGGGTTTTTAACCTCTGGTCCTGGAGAAGAGCAGTTCTTCCAAACAGGCCCTTCAAGCTGTTTTTCTCTGGCACACCCTGAAACTGTCACCACTAATCAGGACACAAGCAGCGTGTGGATGGGCACACTTCACGCTGCGCTGCTGCTGATGCTGCTTCTGCTGCAGACCGGGTTTAAGAAAGTGATACAGATGGACGCAGTTTCTGGGAGTGCGCCCTCAGTTTCTGCATGCTTCTTTGTAGTCCCGGAGAGAAAAAACTGCTGATTAGTAACCGAGCACAGAAAGAGACAGCAGCAACCCTCTGCACAATCCCCATTTTTAAAGTAAGTCTGCTAATTATGCAGCCATCCCTCAGGTCATTTTCAATCAAGCTAGCTCATTGAGCTGCAAGTAAAGTTAGACAAAGAGAAAGAGCATCATTTTTCCCGAGATCCAGCTTTCAAAATTCACCAGAAGCACATTTTCACAGCTGTTTGGGTTATTTTTTTGCACCTTGTTGATTCCAGTTGTGTTGAAGCAAATTAAAGCCAGCTCTCACTCAAATTAAAGTCAGGCTCCATTGTTGATTGTGTTTTGGCTTAACAAGGTCTGGGCTTTCTGACACCCAGGAGTTTTCATTAAATCTGTTTTTAAACAGGATGGAAATGAAGGAAGAAGTCTTTAACATTTGTCCCTCATAATTGACTGAAAAAAAGAGCCCAATGTTTGAGAGTTGTCCCACAGTCCCTCAGACCACATATCTTTTCTCAGTGCCTAGTAATTAAGAAACGCTGACTGCTGTTTTAATGACTTCCTTCCAGTGTTCATTATGTGTGAGGGTGGGTGGCTGCTGGTGGTGGTGGGGTCTTTGTGCAGCTCCTGACTACAAACAGCAATGGTGACAGGCTCTCTGGGGAGTCCAGGTGCCATTCTCAAGCCATTATCAGGCCGGATCCTTTTCATTCTCCGTGCTTGCACCTGTGATACCTCTCCACAGCAGCTCACACAGAACCACTGGCAGTGGGTCCACAGATGTACAGAGAAAGCCGCATCAATGATCGCATTAAGACCAAAGCTGAGGCTTCGTTTTGATGGGTTGTCTCTGTGTTTTGCTTTTAAAAACCAATTAGGGCTGCTAATTTTACATGTTGCACCTCATGTACAAGGTGAAATTTAAGAAGATCTAATCCACTCCCCTTGGACACCCGCGGGTGCTGAGCTTGTGCACCTTCCAAATGCAACACAACAGTGTCTGATAATTGCTGCCAGACTGGGAACATCACTTTTGGAAGGTGTTAGGAAACCAGAAACTAACTAAATTCAGCTGTTCTGCTCCATGCATAGGGGAACTTACAACTGTTTCAAAAAGGTACATCAGTACTTTGATCAAAATCAAGCAAAATGAACTAATTTTTCTTAAGTAAATCCTCTGCACCAGGATTTCAATAAGGAACATTTTTAGGAGTGTGAGTACATATTTATTTATATAACAAAAAGATGTGCATTAATTAAGTTCATAATCTAAGGCTTTGGGTTGATGAGGTGTGTTTTAGATGAACTCGGACCATGGATGAATGAACCCTAGAGCATAAACAGTGCTGGTTAGAGGCTAAACCAGAGGTCTGCAACCTCTGCAGCTCTGGAGCCACATGCTGTACTTTAATCTCTTCATTGTGTCTATTTGGCTTTGAACAAAAATGCGAACACTTTGAATAAATAATAGATTTGTTAGTTAAGTTCTGTCATTTAGGGTTAGGGTTGTATCGTTATATTGTTAACCTGAGCTGATCTATAAAAATTGCCTCTTTTTTCAACCACTGTTAACATTTCAACAAAACAGGAGGCAGTGAGAGATTTACCAGTCCAACATGCAAACATGTGAAATAACTGAGCAAATAGATAGTAACATTTTGGAATTATTTTTTTTTTGAGCAGTTTATTATTGGAATAAGTTTAAACCCACATTCTTACTTTATGTTTAGTCGCTGTTTAGAGACAAAGTTCTTTAAATATAATTGCAAATTTACTGCAGCAGGATCTTATTTTACACATGATTCATTTTATTTTGAAAGGAACTTGCATGTGCAGCTGGCAAGAGTTATATAATAGCAAAATAATGCATTACTGAATAAAAAAAAACTGCATTTTAAAAAGATAAATGGTTTGAAAGCCACCAAAAAAAAACATAAATTGCATTTTTATGAACAGTAAAGTGGGACTTGGTTGGTCCGGCAGGATTTCGGACTGTTAAAAACTGATCAATTGGCTATTTTAGCTCTGAAGGTTGCAGACCCACGTTTATCACATTTTGAATGCAAGATACATGCCCTGTGTGATTTTTTACACAATCTGTCATTAAATATCATGTTTTGACCATCCAACACCAACATTTCAAGCAAACCAGTAATTAAAAAACATTATAGTTCCTTAAATGACCTGTAGAGGATGGTTGCATTATGAAGCAATTTCCCATCGTCTCATGTTAGAATGCACTTTATACCCCTTCACAACAACCTGGTTGTGGGGGGCAGGTGGTGGATGTTTTCTTGGCTCTTTTGATGTTATGAAATCTCACATTTTTTAGGTTTCTTGCTTTTTGTGACACAAAAACATATCTTCCTGTTGAATTACCTTTTTAAATGAATCTTGAGCTGGGTGGAGTAGAATCTGGTCAATATGGCTGGCCTACATCAGGCTTTATGAGATGAGCAGAGATTATTGTTCCAGACTCTGTGGGTTTGACGCTTTTGTTGTTGGAGTCATTTTTCCAAACTGAAGTTTTCTCCCTTGGCTCTGAAAGTGCACATGCAAAGCAGCATCCATGTGCTCACAGCAGCAGAGTGAACGTGAGTTTTTACAAATTCAAAGGTTAATGACGGCTGCATTCATCACAAAGATTCCCACGGATTCTGCAGACTCAGCTAATATCTATGATTCATTAAACACAATAACCCAATGCATTACTGCAGTGAAAGCTAACGCACAAACATGACCAACATTTGTCTCAAAGCTGTCATCCAAAACAAACAAAGAAAATGTGTGAAGTTTGTCAAAAAGGAATCATAGGCATTTAGTTTTTCTTTCTGTAACGTGCAAAGGAGTTCATTTGCATAAAGGCTTCAAAACAAACACAAATAGAGCCAAACTGTCGCTCACAGCATCACACCGGTGTGACTCTGCTGGAGTCGAGCTTCTTGTTTCCACTGCACTTATCTTCAGTGTGGATGGACAGCTGAGTGGGCGGCTAGAACGTCATCAACAGAGCCGCACTGATCCAAGTGTAAAACATGAAAACCTCATCCCGTTTTCTCAGAAGGGCAAAACTCTGACGGGAGGAAATTTGCAGAGGTCACAGTGTGTCTTTGAGCAGCAAAGTTAAGAATGTGAACACCGTTTCTGGGATTTTTTTTTTGGTAATGTTGGGAAAGTTTTCATGGAGAACCGTGAAATATCTGAGAGAACAAGGAACTTTGCTCCAGAAAACAAAAAAAACCCCTCCCTTTTACAGATAATGATCGACCCCCTCCCAGGTTAATTTACGAAGACACTGGCAGTATCATGAACATTTAAAAGCCTCTGTCTAACTTTCATTATCACAGCTCTGTTGCTGCTGTTTGCGACCAGTGGTTACGTGCTGCTTGGGAGAGTTGGCTCATTCAAAAAAAAAAAACTGGGAACAGATGAGGCGGATGATGCCACAGCTTGGCTAAAAATTAACCACCTCCTGCAGTCTATGGCCTCACCTAATCATACGAGAATTCACTGTGCTGCATTGACCAGCATCTGTTCAGTGGGGGGTCATTCTGTGTCCCAATTTGTCTTTCTCCATCACAGAACAAAACTTGATTAGAGCTTCAGTCCCAACTGGCCTTATGGGTGGATACAGGTTGTCTGCGGACGAAAAATGGTCAAACCTGTATGGGAAGCACAGGTGACCTGCCACCTGTCAAAGTCATTGACCGCAGTGACCAGTAGAGCCAAAATGTTCATGGCACTCAGCAAGCGACAGCAGACACTAATACAACATCCTGCAGCCTCCTACAGGCACTTACATACCACCTGCACACCCCATGCATGCTGCATTTGCACACGATCAGCAGGGCGCCAGTACTCCCACCTCACTAATGACCATGTGATAGCATTTCCCGTAAATGTATGTAACATTCATAAGCCTCACGAATACTTCATGATACACTTACCACATGCACAACAATGGTACATTCCATTTTCATGGATCCCTTGAGGTGGCCGTACGAGCCTGTGCGAGCAGGCGCTCCTCTCTACAACCCTCTACAGTCTTGGATAACCCCAAAACCTGCAGCACCTGTACGGGTCAACACCCTTACAAGGGCATGTGCCCAAGTCGCATGAAACCCAAACAGGCCGTAAATGTATAACTTTCTTTATGTAAAACCTCCTGTTATCAACAGAGGCAGCAAACCACTCCAAAGTAAAGCTGTTGCTGATGCGATTTCCGTCGTTTGACTCCAGAGCCTTGGTACTTCAGACCGCAGATCTTCACTTTTGCTCAGGCTAAATCTAGGGCAGCCCGCTTTGTCGTGGAGCAGTAGTGGTGATCAGAACAAGCGACACACATCTCACATCCATTGTCTGCTCTTCCTGGTTATCACAGCCTGTGTTTGGTCACTCTGTTAGTTTCCAGAAACCAAGACGTTCAGCAGGAAGCAAGTAGGTGTTCCATTCAAAAAGAGACAGATCTTCTTAAATGACTGTTTTCCCCGTCTGGGCTGGAATCTGGATCAAAACTGTATGGATGGACACTTCTGATATTGCTCGCCATTTTTGTTGCACTGATAATGTTGGGTTGGGGGTGTAAAGGGTTGTAAGCTAGCAGGAGAGCATTATAAACAAAGGGATGATGGGAAGTCAGGACAGGCTTACTCCACTTCAACAGTCCCCGCCCACAACTCAGAGGTTAATTTCTAATGAACTCCTACCGCTCTGCAGAAACTGTGTCCTAGAAAACTGACAGTTTTTTTAAAATGTAGTCTGAGCCAGTTGAGGTGGCTCACGAATCTGGTCTGGATGCCTCCTGGACGCCTCCCTGGGGAGGTGCATCAGGCATGTCCCACTGGGAGGAGGCAACCCAAAACACAATGGAAAGACTACGTCTCTCGGCTGGCCTGGGAACGCTTCGGGGTCCCCCCAGATGAACTGGAGGAAGTGGGCGGGTAGAGGGAAGTCTGGGCATTTTTGCTTAGACTGCTGTCCCTGAGACATGGTCCCAGATGAGCAGAAGGTGATGGATGGAAGAAAAATGAAGCCAACAGTTAAAAGCCACACAGCCAAATGACATAAAAACAGAAAGGAAGAAAAAAACGGTGCTCCTTTAGTCTTACATTCTGTTACTTGTCAGGTTTGGTTAAATTTAGCCTTGGATTCAGTGTCTCGTTGGTAATTTGACTAAGATTTACGATCAAACAGGAGTCAGTGGGCACAGATGGGGGGGGCTTGCAGCCTCCTTTTTATAATGTGTCACTAAAATCACCATTAGTGTCACCAGTCATTTGGCCTGGAGTCTGACAAAAGAACTTTCACATTCCAGAGAGAGCTTTCTTTTCACATCGCATAACAGCCAGCTAAGACGACAGAGCAACACAACCAACTGCCAGAGCCTGACTCCCCCCTTCAGCAAACTTTGTTCTCAACTCTATTCATTTTATTTGTACACTCAAGCAGAGCCCTTGCACTGAGATCTATTAGAACATGTTAGCATCATATTCCAAACACTTTTTCCGTTCCCTGACGTGAGAATCTCTGAACTGCCACTGAATCATGCAACGTCGGCAAGTGCTGCCGAGAGAAACGTCTTATTAAGAGGCAGCTCGTTCCTCCAGGCTAGTTGAAAGAGTCATTTGCCAGAATCTTTACAGGATTCCACTCAGCTCTCTTTGAATTCTCAGGAGAGCCAGAGGTCTTGTGAGTGTGATCTATCTCTTTACAATGTCTGCATTTTTCTTTAGCTCGCATGAATCAGTGGAATTAAACAGGTCCAACCTCTGCAACCCTGACGGTCAATCAATCGGCCTCATTCTGATAAGCTCAATCCGCTCTTAATAAATCTCCAGAAGAAGAAATTTGGATTTGTGCTGCGAATGCAATCAACACCAGAGACAGTGAACATAGAACAAAGACTCTTCTGCAAGGAAACGCACAGCCAGACAGAAGGAAAGAATTTGCTGAATGTCTAGCATTTCTTTTTCAATGCAGCGACTGTTTTGAGTGCATCCATCCTTGAAAGATTTCACAATAAGAAGACAAAGCTTGAATCCAATTCCTTTTTTTCTGAAAAATCCCAGGTGGTTCTCATTTTTCACACCACTGTTGACACAGATACTTAATCCAATATTACCAAATTAGATGACAAATGGTCCCCATTGGAAGTAATTGAAAATCATTGTTCTCATGCTTTTTCCCCCAAAAATCTAATTAGTGAAGCATTTGTATGAGGGATTAAACAAGGATTCATGACGAAAATTAAAAGCTTTTGGTTTGTACACACATTTTATGGGTTAGAAAGCTTTAAAGTCCCACTCTGATCATCTTTTGATCTACAATGTTCCCAGTGGTCTTTGAAATATGATTATGCCGTATTTAGCTAAAATAAAAAAAAATAAAAAAGTGTTGTTTTCTGAGACAGTCTCTACAGAGCGTTTGCTTACATCATCCGTCTGCTTGCACGCTCTCCTGCTAGCTCACAGCCCCTCACAATCCCAAGCTAATAGTGCAGCAAAAATGGCTGGCAATATGTAGCATTCCAATTTTGATCCAGATTCCAGCTCAGACAAGAATCTATTTGTCTATAAGTGGATGCATCGGAATGGAGCAGAGCAGGGAGCTTGTGACTTTCCCAGCGTATTTTCTACATTACAAATACGATCTTTTTCAAACTACATTTTTTTTGTCTATTCCTGCTTACAACAATTTGGATGAAGAAATACACAGAAATGCAATTTTAACCTTAATTTTCTTTATAAATGTCCTCCTTCATCATAAAAATGCTATAAGAACATGTAAAAACACAATTTTCATCAAAGGGTTACGAAAAAAAAGTTTTGTTACTTTTGTTGCTAAAAAACTTCTTATCACTAAGACATGTTTTCTTGAACTAATATTTTGCGATCAAAAACTTTCTTGATAGATTGTTTTTCAAGCAAGACAGAAAATAGACATTTTTTTTAAACAACTCAGTTTTTGCCGTGTAGTTAATTAAAAACTCGACTGGATCAGTGAGCGTCTGGCTAGCCCAGCGTTTTGTTTTCATCACGAATATGGTCTTTGTCAAAAGTTTTTTTTTTTCTGCTGCTCAAAAATGTAATTTTAAGTTCAACCTTCTTTAAATGTGTCTTCCATCATCAGAAAAGTGCTACAGGAAAATAAATATATAAAAAAAACCATTTTAATCAAAGTGGGTATTAAAGATGGAAAAAAACAAAACAAACAAACACAAATGCTACGTCAAGCAACGTTCACAAAACCTTCTGCAAGGTCTATTCAAGCGACCACTTCCAACAGGGGCGGAGCTAGAACATTTCATTTGGGGGGGCAGGAGGATGGCAGAAGACCTCGGAATGGTGGCAAATGCAAAGTTTAAGGTCATTACGAATGAAGGGATCAAAATAATCTTATTTCAAATTGTTTTATTTTCTTACTTTTATTAAACCAGCAGTTCTTTTAGTTGAGGTGCTATTTCTGATGCTTGAAGCTTTTGTTGTATTCTTTGTCAAAAATGATACTAATTTTGACTCAAAAATGGGGGCGGGCACTTGCTGGGGGTTCAGCTGGACCCCCTTGCCCCCTGGAAGCTCCCCTGACTTCCAATGAAGTCTACCTTATTAAAATGTGCATACATTTGCTTTTTTGGCTTTTGCGCTCAAAACTCTCACATTCTCATGTTGCCACGCAAGTTTCTATGACTATTTTTGGGATCTACATACAAAATGTGCCAACAGTGAACAAGCGTTGAAAATCAATCCAGTTCAACTTTGACCAATCAGGGACTCCGATTTGGTAGTGCCAAATGGTGTTCCTTTTAATACACTGAAGTGCCAACCGTTTGAAAATTAATCATGAAGGATAAATTAATAACTGCGGTTTGTGTCCGGCCAGAATTTATGACACAAATTCTTTCATATATTGACATAGAGCCAACTGTAGGTGGCAGACGTGCTCGTAAACAGTAGGGGAAAAAAAAGGAAAAGCCCCACCCCACTCGTCCAGTGTGAGCATCATGGGCTAAATGTATGTGGGTTCTTGAATGCACTTCACATGTCCATTGTGAAGACAGCATCATGAGCTGGAGCCAAACAAATAAAGCTACAAAAAAAGGACTGCAAAGTGAGAACAAGCAGAAACTGTCGCAAGGGCTCTCCAGAGGGTGCTGAGGTTGAGGTTCTCACAGAGGTGACTCCACAGCTGCTCCTCCTCTCTAATTCTTCCAGCTCTTGTCTTTCCCTGGACAGATAACATGCTGCAGGTGTCCAACTTGCTGCATTTATTGAACTGAAATCAAAAGACTTGCTTGTATATTTACAGAATCACTATTCATGATATACACCGAACCCCAGGTGTGCTGCAGCCCCACTCCTGCGCATCTTGATGGGGGGCAGTCAGTCAGTCACTCAATCAGTCCGGGTCCATCCCTCACGGAGCTGATCGAACAATACCGCCAGCTGTGCCGGATATATTGGAATCCAACTGGGTCTGTGTTGGAGTCTAGCGTGCACACTATACTGAAAAATTACACCATCTCATAACTAACTTGGTATCTCATTATGGTACGTCCATCAGGAGTCTATTCAGGGAACAAGAGGCTCCGGTGATGCTAAAAATACTCACGAGCACCTCGGGGAAAATTGTCGGTTTGGGACTTTTCCTCACAGAGTTAGAATTGTACAAATATGTGTGAGAGGTGAAGCTGACTAAAGGTAAAGTCCTACAGCAGATCTGCCTCCACGCCCGGTGGAATCAGATCAGAGGATGATGAGCTGCAGTGTTCAGTGATTAACCGAAGCCAGAGGCCTGGAAAGGAGTGAAGGAAACAGGCAGGCGGGAGGAGAGGAAACAGTTAGTGACCTGAAGTCATAAGATCATGACCTTTAGAAACCCACACCCACAAAGGCTGCCTGTAAATGGCAACGCAGCATTATTGAGCCAAACCTCAGTTTGGATTTCTTTGAGGGAGTCTTCCACAGCTATTTCACCGCTGCTGAAATCCTGATCCCAACTATTGCCCTCCTTTCCCCCCTGAGTATAATACACCACTGACAAGAAGCGAAGCCTTGTTGTCTACTTCAACAACAAAGGCGTCATTGAGTCGAAGAACTCTGTTGCATCATTTTGAAGCCTTTGTTAAAAGGGGAGTCTGATCGTGTGTGCCAAGCTTTCTTTTTCTTTTTTCTTTCTGGGTTCAAAATAAAAGAAGACTTGTGTTAAAGTGCGTCTGCTCCTGGAACAACTTGTAAAAGAAAGAAAGAAAGGATGGAGGAATGGAGAGAATGCAGAGTGGAGATAAGGCCATCACTGGTGCAGTGGAGGGAAGGATACCAGCCCAAAGACTGATGCGGTGACATTTTTAGGGCAGCTGTGAGAGACGACTGTAAGATTGGAAAACTGATAAACACTTGGAGGCATCTCAAGTTGGTCACAAATTAGTCCCAATGATGATGATGAATTAGGGATTCATTGGTCAAATAAAAAAACGACGCTTTGGTAAAACAGCTTTTGTTGTGTGGAAGAAAAAAGTACACAGCAAAAAGCACAAACTATCACCAAATATTTCTTCAAGTTCTAGTTTGATCTTAAAAACATCCTATTTTGAGAAAAAAACTCCAATGGAGCAAGTTTTTTTGACTCAAAATGTACATACAATTTTGAAAACTTTATTTTGAAATGTGTAATTCTTATCTAATTCTAGATCAAAAAAAAAAAAAAAAAAGATGGTTGGGCGGTTGGAGCACTTGAAACAAGAGATTTTTGGGGTAAAAAGTTTAAGCATGACTGTAAGTATACTTAAAAGATATATAAAAAACTTTTTTTTTTGTTTTAACAAGAAGTGCTTCTTGTTTGCAAAAGCCCATAAACTTTCAGTCATTCTATGTGTCAGAAAAAAAAGAAACATTCTTCTTCTGATAGTTTTAATTAGCTCAAGTTATTCAAATTATAAACTAACCAATGTCTCAATAAAAGTAGGCGGAGCCTGCTGGCCCCCATCTCCAACGTTTGAATCGTTTGACAGATTTTGTGTAGCTAGCTTTAATTGGTAGGGGTGTGGCCTTCCAACAAGCTCACTCCTGATTGGTGAGTGTGGTTGCCATAAAAATGTTGACTCAGACCAACTTAGACCAATCACTTTACTTGTTCCAAGCCAGAAGTAAACCATTTTTTATGGGTGACTTCACACTCACTCACTCTGTCCAGTTCTCATATACAGTCAATGGCAACCCTCCTACGTATTGCTGAACACGCATTTCTGTTACATACAACTGATTTAGGATTATTAGGAATTTTGATTTATTGACTCTATTCAATTTTATTTTTATAGCCCATTATTGTCACAATGGGCTTCACACTGGTCATTGAACAAAAACATAAAGTCAGTCATAAAATCTAAACAATAGAAGGTTGCTAAACTAAACTAAACAGACTAAGCTAAGCTGGGCAACCCTGCCCTTTGACCCTCCTTCTCAGTGAGGAAAAAAGATTTTGGGGAATAAAAAAATTAGAAAGCTTAGAGAACTCCACATGAAGGAGGGACAATCTCACAGGCCATGTGCCAAGACTGTCAGTTAGCTCATCCAACTCTCCAACTACATGTTTGAATTGTGTGGTACAGGGATAGGCAACTCCAATCCAATCATGGCTGATTACCTGGTTCAGGTGTGTCCAGCCAAAAGGAACATGCCAGAGCAGGGTATGTTGGAAAACATGCAGGAATGTGGCCCTCGAGGCCTGGAGTTGCCCATTCCTGGTGTAGCAGGTGGACGTCATCCAGATGGAACTAGGGGACATTGATAAATAATTTTTGATTGCAAATCAAACCTGTCTCTACCTTAATGTCAACAATGATTTTATATGTTAAATCCTAACCACAATAAAAAACTGAAAAACAAAACAAAACAAAAATATATGTTTTAACTTTCATAAGATGCAAATTTTTCTCCACACTGAAAAAAAACCTACCATTTAAAACTTTTCTCAACTTCCTGAAGTTAAAAACATTTTTTTTGGCTTTAAAGACGTTTTTCTTCAATTCTGGTAAATTCTTGGATCCTCATCAACATTCTCGAAGCTTTCTCATTCGCACGAATAAACAAAAGGGTAAACAAATAAACTCTTTTGTTGCACCACGCTGTTAACAGTTGAAAATGGATGCACATCCTGGCAGGCTGCCTCCTACATGAGCTACGTGCTCCTCCACCCACAAAACTCTTTGCTGCAGAACTTTCTGTGCTACTTTCCCTTCTGAGGAGTATACAAACTGATCTCTCATCTGCCCTGTTTTTACTTCCTAATGCACAGTTTAGTTCGCTAACCTGACCTGTCATGACGGGTGCAGTCACTGGATGTTTTGCAAGCTTTTAACTAAACTCTTATGTGGGCTAAAACGATTATTATGTTCCATCTTCCATAACTGCAGATAGAGACAGAATCTCATGGTCTCACTTCTATTGCAGAGAATCTACTTCCCCCATCAGTGATTCTGCCAAGCAGTATCCTAATATTCATGCTCAAACATGAAATTCAATAAAATCCACAGCCAAGTGGGAGAGAAAGAAAAAAAGTCAAATTTCAGTTAAGAAAGCAGCCGCATCTCGTATCGTCTTCTGACACGCTTTGACTAAAATCCCTCGTCTCCTCATCTCCATTTCACCAACTTTCAGTGGCATTATTTGGCAGACAACTCACTCACTTTCTTTGCAGATGAGCAGCACTTGAGCTCGGAGACAGTCAGCTCTTCTCCTGGAGTCTCCCTCCCTGGGGTCCCAGGCTGCCGGCAGGTTGGTAGAAAAAGCCGCAGACATGACCAGCCAAGAGGATGGACAGTTTTAATACAGCAGTACATACCCTCTGGGGAGTTGAGTGGTTACCCCTGCAGATATTATGGCTGGTGAAATGAAGCACATCCATTTATAGCAGCCTGAAGGATGACATGTGGCAACGAGGGCCCACGCACAAACTCCCTCTGATCAACAGATCAAAATGAATGCTTGAATCCCAATCTCCCGTATTCCAGTGAGTGACGAGTATCACTTTTCTCCTTACAGTCATCCAGACTTTGATTACTTTTGCGTTCAGTACAGCAGGCAATGCCATAACTACCCAGGAGGGGAAAGAGTGCTGCTGCTAAGATGAAATAATAGTTGCTATGGGAGAAGTCTGGCTGCTGTTGCTCGTCACCATGGGTACATTTTGCACAAAATTGATGGAAATGAGGATGGCTCATTTGTAAAAAATTAATAATGAGTTAAGTGCGATGAAATGGCAGGGGATAAGCACAATGTTTTCCTTGGTACAGGCTTTGTTTTCAGGGTTAGAGCAAAAAAAGTTCATTTTCTCAAAGCATGCACTGTTCGCGTCCAACCTCATGTCAAAAATTGTGGCTTTAAGCTCAGTGTGTTCCTGAAGCAGCTGCTGTCTCCCCAAAGATCCAGCAATGGATAATCCACACCATGGTTCACAGGTGACTAACTTTTACATTTACAAATAAAATAAGAAAGAGAGCCCCTGCGACAGACTGGCGACCAGTCCAGGGGTGTACCCTGCCTTCGCCCATGAGTAGCCGGGTTAGGCTCCGGCAACCCCGTGACCCCGAAAGGGATAAAGCGGATTGGAAAATGAATGAATGAATGAATGAATAAGAAAGAGAGCACATATTTCTTTTTAAAACAACATAATTTATCTTACATATGTTGTTGTTTATTTCTAAAATCAAGATTAATAGGATTTACTAGTTTGAATAACTAGTTTTGAGATTAAAAAGTCATAGATTGATCAAATTTGCAGTGTAGTGGTGGTTTCCTTGCACCACCACTCTTACACTTACAACACAAGTATTAGATACTTCTTTTTAGATTTTTAGGACATTTTGCCAGGCTTTAAGTTTTTTTTAAGTCCCACTCCGATCATCTTTGATCTATTTTCAAAGCATTCCCCCAGGTCTTTTAACTTTGATGTTTTTCGCCAAAACCTAAAAGTCGGTCATTTTAAGGTCATAGTTTCTGCAGAGCGGCAGGAGTTCATTAGAAATTGACCTCTGTTGCATGAATCTAACCCCTTCAGCACTCTTTGCTTGGCCCCTCTTTTCCTCCTTTCTGTTGTGCCCTTACCCCTCACCTCTCACAGCCTACTCTCTTCTTCTTTCAAGTTCAAAAAAAAGTACACAAACATAATCAAAATAAAGTGAAGCCTCAATATTTATAAAAATGCATACCTTGTGTGTCAGAAGATTCATATGAAGTTAGATTTGTTGATAAAGAATCGTCCATCCATAAAAATGCTTTGTCTGTGTGTAAGACGTCATGTTACAGACAGACAATTTTTTGGACAACCACAAAACATTCACCCCCCCCCACACACACACACACACTTTTTACAGTTACAAAACTGTTTTACAGACAGACACATTTTTCTACATGGAATTTTTTACACACACACAATTCTCTTACTACAAGTACAAAACTTTTTTACAGACAGACAATCCTTAAGCAACAAATCTAACTTCATACATAACCCCCCCTGTTGTAAAAGTCAACTCTGTCCACACAAGAGGCCTTCAACTCATATCTGTTTGCTCTGCTGTTGGACAGGACAAGCTCTTACAAAAAAAAAAAAAAAAAAAAAAAAATCACCTTTGAGTTGTGGGCGGGACCATTGGAACAGAGCAACTCCGCCCCTTTTTCACTCCCCTTTGCTTCAGGGCTCTCTGCTTAGCAATTTCAGAGCTATCTAGACACACAGTTCTGATCCAGATTCCTGCGCAGACGAGGAAAACAAAGACGTCCATGTATCTGTTTGCCTGTTAATGGATGCATCAGGACGGAGCTGAGCAGGGAGTTTGTGTGATCTATTTTGTCTGATACTGATTAACAATGGCTTGAATAAAGAAATACAGAATTACCAAAAACACAATTTTTATTTTAAAGGACAAATGATTTGCTGCATGTGCAGAGAATGTACTATCTAGTGATTTTCTTCTTAAGATTGGTCTTTTCACATTTTTAGGACACCCCCTTTTGTATTGTACTTGAATGATATAAAACTCTTTTTTTAAACAATACACGCTTATTTTAAAATATAAATGTGAGTGGTTACAGCTAATTTCATGATTCAATTAGACATTAAGGGAAGGACATCACAACTTACTTTAGCAAATCTCACCAAAGGAAATTACTCTGTCTGCAGAGAGAGAGAGTTTACTTTCTTTAGAGGACAGTTTTTATGGACAAAAACAGAATTTTTGATTCCTGCCACCTTAACTTGAATCCAGATTGGCAGCAAATATAGGATAAATGAATGCAGAAAAAAAAGGGTATTGATGCTTTTGTCAAAGTAATGCGACTCTAAGATGATGAGAACAGAATCAACAAAATGAAACTTTTTGTTTGGTCTGAAACGAGATGATGCTATTTTTTAGCACATCACCGTTTGTTGCTTTTATATGATGACCGATCTTGTGTAAAAAGCTTTATGTCTCATTGAGGACCTAACTGTGTGACAGCAGTGCTCAGGACAGGCAACGTGATGCAAATGACTGATGCAGCTGCAGCGCCAGCATCACTTACTGAACTGTATGCCTTCACCTGGGGCTCACTCAAAGATGAAAATGCTGCCTTTCAGCTTGATGTGAGATTTTGTGTGGAAAGGAAAATACTAAAATGGGAAAATCTCCAAAGTGAATGTAAAACCTTTTTTAAATGTAGTGCAGCAATGGGTTAAATCACATTGATTCCCCTAATTAAAGGAGAAAGTTGAGGTGAAGAGAAGAAGAAGAAAGCTGCAGAAAAAGATGTTTAATCTTTAAAAATAAATAGGAAGATTACTTTGGTCAAGAAAGAGACGGGACTGCAGTGTTGCTGTCTATGTCACAAAACAGGTTTAAGGCAACAGAAATATTACATTTTAGAACAAAGTGTTGCAAGAAAAGGGTCAGCAGAAAAGCAACAAGGAGAAAAACTGGAGAAAACATGACAAAGATTAAACTTTAACCAATCAAAGAAAGCGCTAACAGCAAACGTCAGTGAACTGTTTTTGTACTCTGCGTAAAGAAGTAAAATAAGAAAAGAACATTAATCTGCAGAAGAAAATCACTAGAAAGCAAAGTAAAATGATCTGTCCATGCAGCAGGTCATTTTACTTTACAAAAAGTCAGAGAAAAGGAGTTCTACACAAACATTCAAATGAGGTCAAAAAGCTAACCGTTAAGCAGAAAGATTTCAAATTGAGTTGAAGTAACTTTTTGATAGTTCTAAACAAATGGTTTGTATTTTTTTAGTTTTTATGACCCTAATTGTATTCATTTTTCTTAAAAATAACATCAATAAATTACAGTGTAATTTGACTTTTTTTTTTTACTGTCGAGAGTTAGGAGGAAAAGGAATTTTTTGTTATATTTGTCTCATTTCTATATCCTGACTTCTATAATGAGACAAAAACATTCTGAACTGTGCTGATTTTTGAAAAAAAAAAAAAAACATTTAAAGGTGTAAAGCAAAGGGAAGAAAAAACATTTCAAACCTTGACAATTATCCTAAATGTTTTTTTTTTTTTTTTTTTTACAATTTTAAAGGATCATTAAATGTAGCAGTAAATGTTATGAGGCAAATAAAAATAATGAAGTCAGAAAACGTCTCAGATATTTTGTTTAAAATAGGATTTTTCCAAGATTAAACTACTTAAGAAATACAAGATTTATTGTCCTAAAACACGTTGTTCCATCTTGTTGAAAAGTTACAAGTGATTTAGTTTTGTCTTAAATCACATGTAAGCTAAACTAGAAACTAGAAAGTACTTGGTGAGTTTTTTGTTTTTTCTTCAAAAAATGGATAGATGACATTATCAGCAGATAATGACTGCTTTTGATGTGAAGAATAAGCCGTTTCTCAGCTTCATCCATCTTCTGACTGGGAATGTTTGGCCCACTATAAAAAAAACAAAAACTTTATATTTCTAAAGATTTCATTTTCCCTGCATACTAATGTGTAATATTGAGAGGGCGGCTTGACCTGAGCAGGAAACCAGAGGAGCAACAAAGGAAAATGTGCATGTAAAATCCTCCAACCTTTTCACAGGATGAACTGGAACTTGTGAAGTCAGGAGGTAAAGCTTTTTTTCATGTCCTGCTCTGCTTGTGTCAAAGCAGTTCCTGTCAGACTTCTTAAGGTACGTTCACACCAGCCGCGTCGTTCAAGCGGCCTCTTTCCGTGAAAAGTCTAAACGAATGCACGTCAACCTGAATTTTGGGCTTCCATGTTCAGAACTCTCATGTTCACATGTCATTTTAGGTCCGGTTGCTGCCTCTATGTACAAGACGGGCATTCTTAGTGATGGCTCGCTGGAAGCTCAAACAGTTAAACTTCTTGACTACTAAATCGCACAAATGCTGAACTTTGACCAATCAGGGATTTGCATTTGGTAGCGATGTGTAGAGAGCGTCCTTTTCATAATATGGAAGCATCAATCATTGTAAACATGATCACAAAGGATAAATTAATGATTACGGTTAGTGTTTGGCCAGAATTACATGACACCAAGTCTTTCCTTTATCAACAAATAGCTGTGAATAAAAAAGTCTGGAACAAGGTTTGTGGGTTCTGCACCTCTTTGACATTTCACACAAAGCATCTTCCATCTGTAGGAACATAGGCTAGTATTGCAGCGACAGTCTAGACTAAACTGACCAATCAGAAGCCTCAATAAAAGCATTATGGGGCCCGCCGTCCCCCGGCTTGAACATTTGATTGACAGCCGCTTTCAGTGGCGTGGACTTCAAACAAACGTACTCATGGTAGTTGCTATAGAAACGTTGACTCAGACCGACTTGGAACAAACACTCCAACATGGCGACGTCCATTTCACTGAAAAGCGACGACTACATTGACTAAATTTTGCTGGAGCAGGAAGTAAGGCATTTCCTGTGGGTTACGTCACTCTCCTTCTGTCCAGTTCTATTTTACAGTCAGTGGTGTGAACACAGTATAATAAAAGAGCGTTGAAGAGTGCCTTTTTAGTGTGTTCTTGAATGTGCATCACGTGTGCTGTATGTACGTAGGTTAAAGGTTTACATTAACAGTAGTGAAAACATTTTCAGAATCACCAAAAAAAGTCCACTTAGTTTGTTGAGGGTCCTTTAAGGCACAAAATCTTTTGATTTTTTGAAGTGTTACAGTTTGTGTCTATTGCAACAGATTGTAGATTTGTTCTCAAAACCTGACAACCCCCTTTTCTTCACTATAATTTGGTTTTTCAATTACATTACTTAAGAATCATGACTTGAATGAGTGAAGCCAATAGTGTTCAGCAGGAGCACAGAAGTGTGGATTCATATGCTGCCATCGCTCTGTCATTTTAACTCATGCTGGTTTTCAATTAGGAACTGTCAATGACTCATATCAGCAATAATCCCTTTCTGAAGCATTTGTCTGCGTCTGCGCAGTCGCTTCCTTCATCCTCAGGCATTGTGTTTTCCAAGAACAGCACAACTCTCCTGTGTTTACCTCTCGCAGAGGACTGGCCTCTGATCTGCAAATCCTTTGTTTAGCCAAAGTGTCCCTCTTGGGATTCCGGCAAAAAGAAAATGAGAAGCCAGAAAGCAACACGGAGAAATTCAGAGAGGGAAGTCCAAAATAGAGAATGATGGGAAAATTAGAAAAAAGGATGGGGGTATTGAGAAAACCAGATATATTGAGCAGCAGTAATAGGTATTTGGGAGGGAACCTGTTTGGAATGAGACAGTCTTGCCTTTTGCCATTACCCCCCCCTGCCTTCTCCTCTCACAGATGTGATTGAACCTCCTTGGCTGAGCTCATCATGCATTCACAAAGCCACTTCTCCAGCCGTGCAGGTGCTGTCTATACTGGATTGAATGAGAAACGAAGGTCCTTTGAGGATCTCTATCTTTGTCATATTTTTTCTTTACATTCAGCTGGAGGTGAGAAACTATAGGAGGACTGTGTTTTGATCCGTGTTTCCCCTTTCACAATGCATGTCTCTGTTTGGCATAGAAAAGTAAGTTTCGCTGATATGATGGAACAACTATGGAATGACAAGAGCTTGAGGTTTGGTTTAAATAAACAATCGCACATGCAGAGGAAGGTAGGGAGAGACTTGACAGCAGATTTCCTTTGTGTTTTTTCAAGGATAAATATTGTTTGCATCTGCATTTCATCTGATCCTCTTAGGTGACTCCAGCAGCTTCTTCCTCATGTGTCCAGACCTTCCTCCTCTCTGAGCACCTCCATTACTTTTCCTGCAAAAAAAAGCATCTTTCAAAATGAGCACAGCTCTATACTGCAAAAAAATATTCATCTCAAAAACAAGCAAGAAATATAAAATATAAGATGTTTTCCTCTTGTTATGCCACACGAGACGGGGTTTTATAGACATTTGTTTTTAAATAACTATGGTACTACAGAACTTCATGCAGGAAATGCACCTCCTTTCTCATTTTCTTCTTCTCCTCTACTGTGCTCCTGTCCTTGGCCGTGACCTCGCCTTGGCTCTTCCCACCCCTGTCTTTGGCCGTGACCGCGCCTTGGCTCTTCCAGCAACCCCAGCTGTTACCACAACTCCTACTGGATGAAGCCCATCTGATAGACTATTCAAACATGTCTTTGTTTATTTAATACTTGGCTGTTACCTTATCTAGACGTGTTTGTTTATTGGACATATATTTGTTATTCAACCATGTAGTTATAGAATTAAATAAGCTCACTTTTCTTTATAGTTTTAGCACATCACCTGTCCGTCCGGGGTTGAGGATCTCTCCTTCATGTGGGCAACCCTGAGGTTTCTTAGTTTTTTTTTACCCCCAATAAAAAAAAAGATAGGGTTTTTTTTTAATGAGTTTTTCCTCACCGCGAAGGAGGGTGTAAGGGCAGAGATGTTTGTTCAGCTTAGTCTGTTTTATAGCCAGCTATTGTTTACTTTTACATGTTAATAATCTTTTTTGCTTCTTGCAATATATTGATAATCAGTCCAATGAGACGGCTATGGCTGTGATATTGGGCTATATAAATAAAATTGAATTGAATTGAATACTGATTTTTGCACATCTTGTACATCTCCTTACTTGTAATCTTCCTCTTGAACATTCTTCCATGCATTGTTCTTTTTTTAATTGTTCCTTTTTTTTTTTTCAAAGATGCATTCTTTTTTTTTCTTTTCTGCATGTTTCCCTTCCACCATTGCATTAGGTATTATCTTGAACTATCAATCAAATCAGTGTTTAGAAAACTGTATGACTCATTTATAGTTCTTCTTGTCTCGTTGCAAATTAACCAACTTCCAACTTGCACAGAAACACGCCAACCTGACTGTGAATGAATTGAGCGTGGAGTGTAATTATATATTCAAACTAAAAACTAGTAAAATAATACTTGGTGAAATTTTGCAGTGTACATATGTGGCTCACAGAGCACGGATGAAGAACACAGGCAACAGATGCAATCAATAAAGCTGTAATGGAGACTCTGAAAATGAGGCTTTTCTGGGGAGACAAACATGACGAGAGAAAATGAAAGAGGGACAGAGGGAAGAGGAAACATTAAGATGGGAGAAAGAAAAGAAACATTCTCATCTGATTCTAATATTTTTCAAAATAGGACCTAATAAAAAGAATTTGTTTTTTTTTTTACGACAGAAACACTGAAATGTAAAAACAAAGTATTGTGACTCTTCCCCATTGTGGGTGCTGTACGGAGTCATATGAGTGCAAACTTCACAGACAAGATGGTTAAATTATTGATTATTGTTTTCCCTGTCACCCTGGGGAAACTGGCAGTCCCTTCAGATCTGCTGAACAGAACAGTTGTTACAAGCACTTCAAATTCCAAAACAGACACACAAGCACACAGCATTCCTGCACTAAGACCCCCCTCCCATCTACTTTTTAGCAGAGCAGATCTTTTAGCTGACCAACCTGCAAAAAGAAGCCAGCAATGCTCGATTAGCTCAGGCTGCAGTAATGATCATCTAGGTACAAGTCGACACCTCAAAAGAAAAAAATCGTTTTCTAGGACAAAAACATGTAATTTGCATATTTTTGTTTTTTCTCAATTTGTTTTAGACAGTTTTCTTTTTGTCAAACATTGGCTTTTTGCAGACATTTTCATTTTTATTTTCTTTATTTACAGTTTTTATTTTATGTTTTTTTTACTTAACCTGTAGCTTTTTCTCAGGTTTTGTCGCTTTAAATTTTCATTTTTTTCTTCAATGTATAGTTGGAGTGTACCACTCTAATTCTGTCAGTTTATTTTTTCCTCTTTTTTTATATTAATATTTTTAAGGTGTATTGGTATTCTTACTTTATGCATTTAATTCTTTTTGTTTCTTTGTACCAAATTTTAGGAACCAATAAGTCAACATAGAGATTAATAACATTGAGGGCGGGAGTTTTCAATTAGCTTATTGCTTATAACTTTTTAACACTTATACATAAAGAATATATATCTGTAATACAAGAATATCATTTCTGAGCCCTTTCTCATATAGAAAAATATGATTGTGTTGGAAAAAAAACAGATAGTTATTGTGGTTATAAGATTTATTTTGATTTTTCCAGGTAAAATGATAGGGTGCATACCTCTGAGTGAGGCTTGTGTACATAAAGATGAAGACAAATAGAAATGAAAATGCTGTAAAAACAACAAACAAATCAATGCACATTATCACTAAACCTAAATGAAATTTGATTCTGAGGTGGTTTTGGTACAAAACAAGCCAAATCAAAAACCTCTGTGAAAATACTGTTTGTGATCTGTCTTAACACCTAACATTTAATAAATGCTTGCAGTACTCAGGAATCACCATCCCATACACATTGGTGCACACACCTTCAATACACGTACCAATTCTTGAAATAAATCCAAAATAGCTTTATGTATTAGAGCTGTATAAACATTGTAGATCTACTAAATCAGAATAGTTTACCAAATAAAAAATTAAAATTCAATAAAAAAACTGCAGCTGTTTTGGAATCTGCTGAACAAGCAGCGCAGGTTAAAAAATGCAGGTTCTGCATGATCGGGTTTCTGAGGGAATAATTAACACACTAACTGTGAGGCTAAATCCTCCTCCACTAAAGGTTACACTCAACCAACAGCCTATTCTGGAGAAGAAAATATTAGGAGAGTATTTTTCATTCACCGAGAAAATTCCCCCCTGAAATGTTCAAGGATTGGCAAGAATATCTGGCCTGAATTATAATTTGGTCTGACATATTCTAAGGAATGAAAGTGCATTTGCCTGCCAGTACTTGTAATATGACAGGTGACAAACATCGAACAGAAGTAAGTATGGCAAGTATTTATAAAACATACTGACTGCAATTTAGGACTATTTGAGATAGATTTTTTTTTTTTTTTTTTTGCATGTACATTTTTTCCATGACGGTATTATTTGGCTGACTTGTATTCCTGTTGAAAGTCCTTGAAGGCAGTTCAACAATGTAAACTTATTGTAAAGGAGAGTGGAGGAAGACCTCCACAGAAAGGTGAAACTGGCATATGAGGTAAGATAGCTGTCAATAAGAAACATATTCTTAAAGACAAAGTCGTATTCCTAAAAGTCGTATTACACATTTGTGCACAAATTTGCAGGAAAAATATGAGAACAACATTTCGTTTTATGTTTAAGATGTCTCTTTTGAATACAACATTTCTTTGTCTTGATTATGAATTTCTCCTGTTAACAAACTGTAAAAAATACGTCAGGGGGCCACAGGCATATACACGGAGTCCTGGAACATCAATTGTTTTCAACAGCACATCCGTGTTGTTCTTTTAAGTTTTCTATTAAGTTCTATTGAACTAATTTAAAAACAACTTTTCAGAATTTTTTTGATCTCATGACGGTAAATTATCTTGATAGCCACAGCTCTGTTGAAAACTAAAAAAGCAGATCAAAATACAGGAATGTCATTGTTGAAGATCTAGCGAACGTTACCTCAACCTAAGCTCATTGTCAATTACAAATCAAGACCACACCTCCCCTGCTCAACCCGTCTGCCCTAGACACACCCCTTTTTTTGCATTTTTCAATCTTGGCCAGAGTTGCAAAATTCGGCGTGTTGCCGCCCACTTGGGCCATTTTGGTTCTAATTTTGTAGGCTAAAATGGCTTTGGGGAGGTTTAGAGTCAGTTCAGTGGTTTTTATTTCCTCTTTAAGATATAGTAGCGTATTGAGTTTGGCTTGATGGCTGTTGGAGTTCCACTAATGTTCTGTGTCCTCAGTGAACGCACCAGGCAGAGACGTTTAATGGCCCTGGGCTCTGAATTGCAACCTGTTGTTGGGGGTTTAAACTGATGACGTCCTGAGTGTGGGAAAGTAACACTAACATACGCTTGAATCCAGGAAGGTGCAGCCAGGGGAGGCAGCACTGTCCTTGCCATCATCAGACACTAATAATAAAATTAATGTCCCCACTAATTTGTTCTATAATAATTTATGTGATCCTAATCATTTTAAATATTTCTATAATCAATAATCTCTGTACTTTGTGTATTTCCTTGTAAAGTACAGCGCAGCCTCACGACAGATTGTGCAATCCCATGTTAAGTGGGTGAAATGCGTGCCTTTAGTTAACTCAGCGTATGCTAATGATGCAGCACTTAATTTTATTATTTTACATTGTAGACGTTTTTAAAACATTTCTTCACTTTCCATTTAATAGTTAATGTATTTGACGTTTGTCTAATGTTAATTTAGTTGATCTGACATAAAGCTGCATTAAAAAGACACAAGGTGAGGAAAACAACTGTGCTTTGTTGTAATATTATTAAGGAAACTATAGATCATGTCTTTTTGTTATGTATATGCTTTTAGGAGGAATTCACCTAATTCCTAATTTCCTTTCCTACTTTGTTTTAAATCTTTCTTCATGTTTGAAAAACAAAGGGGGGGGGGGGACACCTTCAGTGTTTTAGGAGTGCTTCATCCTCATTTTTTTTCTAAATCAATGTGTGTCTGAATATGAAAAAAAGGTTTGTTTGATATACTTGTGTTTTGTAATTTTTTTTTTTTTTAGTATTATTCAATTTTTTGTGCTTGAAGTCAATCAATCAAAAAAAAAAAAAATCAAATTGTTCCCCTTTGCTTCTCCAGAACAAAACCATATCATATGCTGCTATTTTACTGTCATCATTTTTTTCACATTTTAGCTATTTTACTGTTTTTCAATTTTAAAGGGACAAACAGCATCTAAATGTTTTGTAATTAAGGTACAAAAAAAACACAGTTTCTCCTGTACTGTAAATTTAAACAGGTTTGAAATGAGTTTCCTGAATCTTCATGCTTTAAATGGTAGACAGTTCATCAGTTCCCCCTATGTGCAGAAAGAATATGTAAGATTGCTGCATCTGATATCTTATAAATGGTGGAATCCCTGGATCCTGCTACATAAATCATTCCCTAAAAGAAGCATAAATTGTATGCCCACTAACTGGGACACAATCATAGCTAATCTTACATTGAATCCTGTACGTGGTCATAACAGCATGGCATATTGACTTCTGATTCTCTGAAGAGAAGCTTTGGAGATATGAGTCACAGCAAATCAAACCCGATGAGATGTCAAGCTCACAAACCAATGGATGTGTCATAAATCAGCTTAGGAAAGAAATATAATTTGCCACTTTCCCCAGACTCTCTCTTCACCACAAACATGCCAACTGGCATTTAGAACTTTATCTGAAATCAACACAATTTTTCACTTGCAAGCACTTTGAAGCCTCTGACCAATCAAACTGGAGGGTTTCTGTAAACGTCATGTGCTGTTTTTTGCCAAAAAAATGTTTAGATAAACATACGTAATGGTAAAGAAGTATGTTTTCTACAAGCAGAAGTAATCAGAGTGTCAGTGTTTAGTCCAAAAACTGTCAAACCTAGGATTTTGATGAATATCAAAGCAGTTACGCTCTAAATAATGCTGGCTTAAAAAGAACCCAAATTGGGTAATTCTGTAACCCTGCTGGGTCAAGTATGGGCTGTCCCGGCACCGCGTTGTTTTACCCAGCAAGGGTGGGTTGTCAGTTTGACCCTATGAATTGGGTTAGGCTTTTAACTCAGTGTTGGGTTAAGATGACTGGAGGATGCTTAGTGAGAGATACGAAACTTTGGGCTAAAAAACAACAATGAATAAAAATCAGAATCTGGGTTATGCTAGTACCTTTCCCTAAATGATGAAAATCAACATTTTGTTGACAAATTTAAAAATAAAAGAAGTGTTCTTTAATACATTATACATTAAATTGAAAACAGCATACATCTGTATAAAATGTTAGAAAATGAACATATCACAAGTAAACATGAAGAAAACAACAAGGAAAAATACAATGTGTATTTAAAATGATGCAGAATGGGGATGTAAATTTAAAAAAAATTATAAATTATAAAACGAGATGCAAATCTGTAAAATTAAAGTTTTTTTTTCTTCCCCCCATTATCTTATCTTATTGCCTTTAATAAATATCTTATGCAGCACTGAGAAATCTTGAGATTTTCAGGATCAAAACCATCATACAATGAAGCAGTCAGAATCAAACAGTTTACATTGGCAAACTCAGTTCGAATCACTTGGCTTCCAGTTGTATCGGCAACTCAATGGCCTTCAGTTGGTGTCAGGTGCCCTGTGTATGGTGACTGCTTCCAGGGTTCGTTACAGGATTTTTCCGCTGCAGTTGCTTAGAGGTTGCTGACCCTAAGGAGTTGCTAATTTGTTTTTATGTAAAATTACATTTCCAAGACGGAAAGTAACAGGAACGGATATCCATATGATGCTAATTAATACCAGATTTTAATTCATTGTTATGTCTGAATTCAAAACTTTGCAGAGGTTGACGAGTCGCGTCAATCAATCAGGGACTCAGCTTTGGGCACTTGAGGTTTTCAGTGACTTGATCAGTGGGTAGAATACAAATTCAGTATGGCTGTTCCATGCAAGCGTTCTCGTTCTGAACTTCCATCCATTTTTTAACCTGCTAAGCTTGCAGGGTTGTCGGAGCCTGTCCTGGCTACTGTTGGGTGAAAGTGGTGTACACCCTGGACAAAGGTCGCCAGCCTGGCCCATGGCTCATGGAGCTGGAGCAAATGCGTGTGGCAAGCCAGCACCTGCGGCTGCTCTCTGTTTGCAGGCCAGCCAGCCACCCGGGCAGCAATCTAGTGAGCATGCTCCACCTGACCCAGACATGGAGACGTGATTACCTATGTTTAGGTAGAGATTTTTTAAATAAATAAATCCAGTCTCTAAACATCTTCAGTCCGTGCAAATACACTGACACTGCTCCACATAGTGATCAAGCTTAAAACGTCCATCCATTTTCTTTACCTGTTATTTCCTCTTTGGGGCCACGGGTTGCCAGAGCCCATCCCAGCAACTGTTGAAAGTGGACTGCACCCTGGACAGGTCTCCAGCAGGGCTCATGGGGCTGAAGCAAGCCCCCCCTCGCTATGCCGGCCTCCGCAAGGTGAGCTGGCGGGCAGAGGGGGCAGCAGCTGCGGCGTGGAGAGGCACCCTGCTCAGGCCTCCTGAACTTTGATATTCGTCTTATTTGCATTGCAACACTAAAAGAAAAAAAAGTTATTTAATTTTATTCTTTTTTTTTTTAATTCTCCTCTTCGGTTAATGCGGGATAGAAAGTCATCAAACTGGGTCACAGAGACACCACTGAAAGAGCCATCAATCAGATGCAGCGGCCGTGAAACTCACCGTACGGGGAGAGTCTGACATTCCAAACAGGAAGTAGCCTCTGGTTCCAAGAAGCTAAAATCCCATAGACTTATATAGAGCTGTGACTCAGTCATTCTGTTGGTCAAAATAACCATTCATGCTCTGATACATTTTTTTACATGTTCTTGATAATCCTCTTTTTTTTCATGATATTTTTCTGCACAGCAAGTTATTCAAGTTATAAACTGGCCAATCAGATGCCTCGATAAAAAATATGTGATCTCACGTCCCAAAGTTAAAAAGGTTTGACAGATTTAATGTAGCCCTTTTTCAAGTGGGAGAGGTGTGGCCTTCTAACAAGCTCACTTCTGACTGCTGAGAGTGGTTGCCATAGAAACTCAGAACAGTTCAGACCAATCACTGCTTACTGCCGTCTGGCTTCAACATAGCAACGTCTGTTTTGTGAAGAAATGAAAACTGAATTGACTTCATTTGGTTGGAGCCATTTTCTATGGATAATGTCACACTTGCTCAGTCCAGTTCTCGTATCCGGTCAATTATTCTCTTGACTTTGCTTGACATGATTTGAGTTTTGTTTTATAATTTTTTTTATCAAATACACAAAAAAAGATAAATTATTTTCTTAAGAGGGGAGAAGGAACACATCTTGCTTGAGTAAACATGCCCTGCATTGACTTAACGATACCAGTAGTTTAAATCCTGTTATTTGTTCCTCGGTCTGGGGAAAAAGCCAAAATGGGTCCGCAGCACATGAGGACACCAGAAAGAATAAGGAAGACCATTTATTATCTATAAAACTTTGTGTTCCAGAAGATGCATTTATGTGGCAATTTAAAAAAATCTGACGAAAATAATAAGCAGATCAGAACCTTTACCAAACATAAAATAGGACCAGAGTGCAAATCATAATTGGATATCATTTAATGTTATGTCTAGAACTGGATCAGTCCAAGATAACTGCCAGTTCTGATCTTAACATCTGGGTCTCTTGATTGTTTTCTTTTTATTTAATATTCAAATGATGTCCTAACAAGCAGAAAATAAGACATTCTGATCTGCTTGGTTTATGTATGGTTTTCTAAAAGTACTGTAGCATGAAACATAAAGATGTAATCATTAATCTGGCACAAAAACACGTGTCTTCTGTGGCATTCTAATCCTAAAGTGACTCTTCAGCTGGAGTCATTAAACTTCAGGTCTTTCATTATTCCTTGAAAATATGTTGTATATTTGTACATGGACAAGAGGGCTTGACATCAGGAACTGATTTGCAAAAACTCTTAATGGTTTTCTGACTCTTTTATCGATGGTATTTAAAAAGAAGTGAGAAACAAAGGAAACGTAGCGTAGGAAAGAGTTCAACTGGACCCCAAATCTGACAATTTCCACAGGATCACAGTCAAGTCCTTCACAGAATTTAATGGATGTAAAAAAAGTTTCTTTTAGCAGCTCTGGAGAAAAACAACAAATCTTTGGGCAAAAACAAACAAACAAAAAAAAAACGTGAACTCAAGAATACACACAATTTAATACAATTCTGGACCTTAAAGCACTTTTTCCTCATATTCAACTTTGAGAAATATGACTTCGGCTCATTTTTCACTACAGAAAGCAAAAGACTAATGGAGAACTGAAAAACAGACATTTAAATAGACTGAGAGTAATTAACTGAAATGAAGACAGAAGTAAATGATCATCAACCTAAACCATGTGACTGACGGGGGTAACACAAATCAAGCAAAATGAAGAAATATAACTGAGAAAAAAACAAAAGCATTATCCCCACATCTTTATCTCAATTAAAAAAAAATAAAAAATAATCCCAGCAATTGCACAAAAGATCAGTCAAAACTTTGGGCATTTACTCAGGTGAACTCTGTCATGCACACCATTTAAGGTTGAAGATGACATCTTTTTGTGTTTCATTTGCAGTAGCACAGATATGTTTAAACAGTTCACATGAATTATAAAGGTTAATAAAAGGAGAAAAAAGGTGGTGGGGAGATCTCCACCTCAGTCTATAGCTTAGAAACAAAATTAAAATGTCAGTAAACTTATAGATTTTAATAAACTTTCAAAAAATTAATTTCTTAATTTTGAACCATTGACTGTAGATGAGAACTGGAGCAAGTGAGTGTGACATCACCCATAGCAAATGGTTTACTTCTGGCTTCAGCCAAATTAAATCAATTCAGTTGTCTTTTTTGTAGTATGGATGCTGCAATGTTGGAGTCAGATGTTGCCAGTAAGCTGCGATTAGTTTAAGTCATTCTGAGTTGACATTTCCATGGCAACAAGTCCGCCAATCAGGAGTGAGCTTGTTGAGAGGCCGCAAGGCCACATCCCTAACAGTTGAAAGCAGCCTGTCAATCAGACATTTAAAATGTTGGACGTTTGGCCAGCAGGCTCCACCTACTTTTATCGGGGCATCTGATTGGTCAGTTAAGAATGACTTGACTCAAAGAAAAAAATATCATGAAAAAATTAGGATCATCAAGAACATGTTAAAAAAAAGGTATCACTCAGTCCAGTTCTCATATACAAAGTATGAACACATCCTTTTTTTTAAATGTTGTATTGAGCTGAAAAAGTGTTTTACAAAACACAATAATTGGAGTTTTGACTGTTGTGACAAGTCTAAAAACACAGTAAGACAGGAAGAATTAAAGAGCGTTGCTTGTTCTTTATTGGTGAATGTCATAACAAAAACATTTCTCCATAACAATTCCGAGGCTACATTCTCCCCAAAAGCAGCAGGGATTTGTAAAGTTGGCTTCAGAATGGGTTCTTGTTTTTGCTTTTTTGTTCTGATGAAGCCTTACGTGAGTGACAGGCATTGTTATTGTGGTTCTGTTTTCCAGAGAATTAGAAGCCAGTTTTGTAAAGAGCCTTTGTGTAAAGCCTGAGGCTCTCAGAGACAGCTGTAATTATTTAGGGAGGATACAGTTACAAGAACTTTCTCTTTTAATTACTAAATGATTCTAAATAAATTCAATTGAATAGAGCACTTTTGCACACAAGAAAAAGGTAATTAAAAGACAATTCCACTGCCCATTGAAAATGTTGGAGATTAAATTATTTTACAGGATGAGGCCAATAGTTCTTTAGAAAATAAAATAAACATGAAACTTTCAGATTTATCTAAAATGTTAACTTTCAACTGCCTTTAAAAAATAGTCTTTAAAAAATAATAAATTAGAGGTTAAGTTTGTTTTATTAAGCGATGTCTTGATGAAATATGGTTTTATGGTTTTAACTCAGTTCTGATGTGTGTCCTTCATAACTTTTCCAGGAATAAGTAATGCATTTTCAAACCCATCTAACACCTCACTGGGAACAAGCCACGAATCAAAACATGACCTTCATAACCCTCCGTTTCTGAGAAATCAGACTCCACAGGGCTAGATTTTGGCTCTGCTTTCAGAAAAATCTGCCACAGCTCAAGTTTCCCTGCTGCCTGCCTCCAGCTGCAGGTGGATGACTTCCTGTCTGACTGCAGGCAGCATGTGAAGCAGAGAAAACACATCTGTGACCATCAGCTCCATCCCCAGTCTGCATTCTTTCTCTATTTCTCCTCTGTTCTGTCAAGATTCTGGAGTTTGCAGAAAGACCCCCTCTCACTGAAGCTCATGTTAGGAGGGCACAACCCTGCCTACAGGTCAGATATTGATTGGCAGGGGACATGTTGAAGTTTTAACAACCTGAAGCTCAGTAAAAGCTGATGCATTTCAGAGTTCCATCCCACTATTCAGTTTGACTCTCAAATTAACAACAGGAAGTTGGTTTTTAATGAACTTTGATGGTTGATGTTGAATCCCTACTTTCCAAAAGGTGGAGGAAGGATTGAGGGGTCAGAAGACAAGGAAGAGTGTTCCATCCAACAGAGAGGAAGGCTGTTTGAGTTGTAATTCCACAAGGAAGAGTTTGAGGTCAATAGGGGTGTAGCAATAAATTGACTCAATCGACCTATACCTTTAAAAATGGTTTAAAAAAGAAATAAATCAATAATTCATGTTGGAAAATACCATTTGTGTTGGAGCAGGGTAGGTTTATTTGTTTTTCCTATAATGTAAAAAGTGTCGTCACAGCGGACAACGCACGTTTGTGCACATATTTAATTTACACTTGATTATCTTGCAAGAAATTCGAGGAATCTGGAAAATTTCACCTGCACTGTTCAGTACAGGTTTTTATCTCCGAGTCACACTGTGGAAGTTTTAGCTGAAGGTATCCTGGATGTATTTTAGGTCAGTGAATCAGATCCAATCGGATTGTTTGAAATGAACTAATATCAATTATGAATCGGATCAGCAATCACAAATTATGATATAAATCGAATCTTTGTTTAATCCAATCCTTACACCCCTTGTAGTCAAACAGGAAGAAGCTATAGAGGTACACAGAGAACTGTAAAAAGTTGAGATCCTGAGTGAACAGCATTGGAACTCACTATTATGTGAACTTGGTTGATTAACAGGAAGGTGCTTGGTGGAATTTTGAAGATGTGTCTGCAAAGGAGAGATTCATGTTTATTTGATCAAAGACAGAAGTAAGTGAGGCCAGGGCAGAGATGTGGTCAGGGATATAGCTGGGTCAGAACCACCAACTTGACCAGACTTGAAGGTTGCTAGAATGACTTGACAGGCTCCTACGCCCTGCAACAACAGCAGGAGTGGAGGAGTAAGTGTGCAGGAGATCACAGGTGAGGTGGTTTGTGTTTTCCAGTTGCTGAATGCCCCCACAAACCACCCGCAGTGGGTGAAAAGATATTTTTTTTTTAGTACATACAGTATATTTATATGAAGGCCAAATAATCTTTCACAACACTTTCATTTCTAATGTCATCAACACCACAAGTTAATTGTTATAGGAAGGAAATAACCTTCACCAAAAGGCTGTCATTACACTTTAAGACCTCTAAAAGTAATAAACAAAAGTGTTTTCAATGTGAACTTATTTTAAGGTACAGCATGTTCTCTGTTCCTTCAGCATTTCTTTCTGGTTTTCCTGCTAATTGGCTGACTTGGCCAATTGTTTTGCAAATGCACAGTCACTTTGTTGTTGCATTTCTGTGGAACACAGTGACTCATGAGATGATTTGTGCTGTCTCTGCTGCTGAAAATCACCAAAAGAGGTATTTTCTAAACTCATAAACAATCTTACTAATAACTAAGTGTATTGAAAAACTTTTTAAATGCCACATTTTCATGGACTGTCACTTATTTTATTTTGCAGTTCAGCTGATCTGAAAATGTCTCTGAAAGTAAAACTGTTCGCTGCACAGAGTGATTCTTTTGATAAAATACTGCATCTCTGAACTTGAGGGGTGTTGAAAGTTTTTCTGTCTTCAGTGATTTTTGTTCACATTTGTGGAAAGAAAAGTACAGAGGAAACATGATGCCTACATACAATCTGACTGTTACTGTGAAAACAAGTCAGAGGATAGAAAATGACAAGTTTGACATAAGTGTATTGCAATGGAACCATGAAGACTTTACTTAGATTAGGTTCACGTCTGACCTAAAACTGGGATAAAACCACTTTCTTCCCACAAGAACACAAAAAAATGTTTAAACACATTTAGGGTAAGGGATGCTTCTAAACCTAACCCTGACCCAGATTCAAGCCCCCCTACGTCTACATAGTGAAGAGAGTCTTGCCCAAGGCCTGCCCATATGTCGAAGAGTTCTTGAGCAAGACACAGAACCCTTCATTGCTCCTAAGGGCAGCCGTGGTTCAGTGGAAAGGGCAGTAGGCCTCTGACCGGAGGACTGCATGTTCGATTCCCGCCTTGCCTGCCCATGTGTCAAAGTGTCCTTGGGCAAGACACTGAACCTCACATTGCCTCTGATGGCGCCAGTCTTTGGCAGCAGAACTGCCATCAGTGTGTGAATGTGTGTGTGAATGGGTGAATGGCACCGTGACTGTAAAGCGCTTTGGGCCTTCAATGAAGGTAGAAAAGCGCTATATAAGTAAACGCCATTTACCATTTATGGTTATAGGTTGGCATCAGTGTTCAGCAGCAGAACTGCCAGAAAGCACTGATTTATCACTCAGTCTAGTCAGGGATGGGCAACTCCAGGCCTCGAGGGTTGGAGCATTTGGATGTTTTCCAGGTATCCAAGCCCTACTCATGACTGGTTACCTGTTTGTCCAGCCAATCAGAACATGCCACAGCATGCAGGAAAGCAGCCCTCAAGGCCTGGAGTTGCCTATTCCTGGTCTAAGTCATCATCTCTATGGGGGGGGTTATGACAATGAGCAGACTAAAGAGTAATATAGCATTCATAGGCAAAACCTGCTAGGTAATTAAAATTACATTAAATTAATAAAAAAAAAAGATTCTAGATGTTTTAGGGCTGCAACACATTTTTATGTGAGACACTTACATTGCACACTTTTCTCTGTTGTTTAAACTCTCAAAGATCAAGTTTTCATAGAAAAATAAGTCCAGATTTTTAGAATGACAACAAAGATCTGATCATGACAAAATATTTATCCAAATGTGTCAAATTGAACACATTCTGTACATGAGACACAGCACGGAGGAAACTGATTGACAATGGTCTACAACTAATCAAGACACAGAACACTTTGCACAGTAAAAAAATTATAAATAAATTCAATTCTGCAAAATTTCACTAAAAGATAATCTGTGAAATGGTGAACCACTTTATAGTGAACAAGACAAGTTGGAGGCTTACCCAGAACTGTAATATGTCTGATACTGGCAGCTGAACATTGGTTGAAGTTTATTTTACCCATCTAGATCCTGATCAAACTTATCATCACATGTTTGAAGACGTGGGGTTTTGTCTCCTCAGCCTCCTCGTTCAGGCAAACCCACCTGTGATTCATCTGCTCCTCTCCTTCCATATCTGCCCTCCTGCTCGGATCCCTGCCACATCTCCTTTCATTCTTCTACGGTTGGTGCTCTGCACTCCAATAGTTATGTCTTGTGTAACAACTTGCTAACAATGCTCTCATCACCTGCCAGCATTGGTCATTTCTTTTGAGCCTTTAGGCGATTTTCCCACACTACATTCCAGCCTTCGCCTCCCTGCCACCAAAGCAACTCCTTCCACCTCACTACTCTCTTTCACACGCCAGCAAACAGAGACTTTGTTGTTTGAAGTTTGTTATCCATGGGTATACACATGCATTTAGAAGTTACCAACTTTTACTTAGAGTTAGAGAATCTCTGAACCAAAGACTTGAAGTGATGCATGCACACAGACAAAACAAGCACACCCACCGCAGGGTGAATAACGAGAGTTAAGATGTGATGCAGTTTGTTACTAAAAGGTAATTAGTGAAATTACCTCATTGCAGTTGAAGGAAGGATGTGCAATTGATTATATTGCTTGGGTGACATGCCCGACTCCAGAAAACATACAGACAATTACGGTGCCTGTTGGCCACAGACAGCAACACTGCTGCTTCTGAACGTTCACACTGTGAGATTGCATTTTCATCCTCGGTCAGCCTTTCAATTACTCAGGCTCCAGCCTATAGTACAAAAAACAAGCCATTCACCCAGGGAGAAAGCTAGCGTGTGACTGCCTATTTACCAGGGAGGCCAGGATCTGCATCTTTATTAGGTACAAGTCTGCCAACGACATGATAAACCTCATGAAGACAAATTGAAACTTTTTGATGACCAATTTTTGGTGCCAAGCCAATTGACTTGTTAAAAAGGCGATGGGGTTCAGGGCAGTACTTGTGTCTGCAAGCAGGACATTAAATTGAGAACATGCATAGGAATAAGTGACTACCACTTTGGCAGGCTGTGTGCAAGACGACTGTCTTCATTAGGCTGTCTGAAAAACAGAGCTGATTGGCTCTGTGTGTTCTTGCATGGTGGCCATGGCGTTAATCCTGCAGAGTCTGTAACGACTACCACTGTGGTTATGGCAACTGAGGTTAACATGCTGAAAATTACCTGTCTACATTCATATTCTGGTCGCTTTTTTAAAACAAATCTCACAGGCATAAAATAAGATGTAAAGTAAAAAAGTCTAACATCTATTAAATGTGTATCGCTTAGTGCAGGAGTATGCAACCTTTAACACTAAAAGAGCCATTCGGCCCAGTTTCTAACTGAACAAAACCTGGAGCGAGAACCACCGAGCTCCCCTTAACCTAGAAATATACACTTTCAATACACTGCATGAAGACAGCATTAATAACCCACTTGTTAACTTTATTTCCTTTTTTTCTGGGTGTATTCTAGTCCCATTTGAAACAAGAAAGAACGAAGGCGCCTGTTTCAGGGGTGTAACATGGCTGAAGAAGTTTTTGTTTTTTTCGTTTCATCCTTGGAAATAAGTTTTCAAACCTTTGGTAAGAGATTTGATGTTTAACAAAGTCGTCTTGAAGTAATTCTCATAGATTACAGTAATCTTAGTGATCTGCTAATGATCTGGATCTGTTTTGATGTCAACTACATTGTTACTTGAGCAGGAAGGTTTGTCTGTTTTTGTGCTCAGGAGTTCTAAGTATTTGGCATTGACTCAGATGGACCAATACCAGTGTCATAAATGGATAGGAACAGTTAAAATTCTATCGGTTTTCAAAGATACAGTTAAATGTGTTTTTGCGTCTTTATTCTTTTGGAAAATGTGAAAAATGAGTTATGAGGGAAAGAAGGATGGACAGACGGGATGGGAAAGAAAGGCTGATCCACACCAGTGACTTTGGGGAAAGTCTGTTTCCCTTCAGGAGTGCTGAACATGGCTGGAATCTGCCAGCCTGCGTTCTCACAGACAGATGATGCCATGCAAACAGAGGAGGGAAAATGAAGGGAGGCAGCAATCCAGTGAAACAGCAGCAAGTCAGAACCGAAAGGTCAGGTGAGAATACCAAGACTACTTGTACAGTCATTATTCAAATGAGATCTGACAACAAACATGATCATTAATACAGTATTTAGTTCTCTACTGTGGATTAAAAACTGACATTAAACTATCCTAATGGCTATTTTTCATGTTTTTTGTTTTAATTTTTTTATCCAAACCAAAATATCTGTATTCTTTCCTTTTTTATTTATTGTAAAATCTTATTCTTATGGTTGAGATAGAGATCACAAAGAGCTGTGTTTTTGTTTGTTCCATTTGGATTTGTTTCATACTCCTCTTTATTAGGAGGATTTGTTTTATTCACTCAGTAAGCATTTTATGTAAACTCCTGATACGCAGGGGAATGTAGCAGAGAGTTAACAATTACAAAGTACTGTATTTGGTCAGGCAAGTTGACAGACACCTTAGAGAGTCCTTTGGGGTCCTAGGTTGTCCATATTGAAAAAAAAAAAAGTGCTTATATCAGTTACCCTTGTTAGTCAATGGAGAGTGTGTCTATGATGAAGTAAGTTTATACTTCAAAACAATTGTTTTTTTAAAGATATATCTTCCAACAGTGGCCAGTCTCTAACAGACGCCGGTCTCCAAAGAAATGCTGGTCCAACAGGTGTTTGTTACTTTAGACGCTGGTCTCTGCGCTGGTCTCCCCCGTCTCTTGTGTAGCAACCATTTCTACGACCGTTTTTGGGCTCTCCATGAAAAACGCCACTGAACGCGTGTTGCAAGTCAAACCAGGTTGAACTTTGACAAGCAGGGACTTGAACTTGGTATGACGTATGAAATAATATATCACCAACGTACCAACTTTTTAAAAAACATTAATGGAGGAGTATTGAATAGTTATGGTGTGTGTCACGCCGGAATTCTCTACATCAAGTCCTTCAAATATCTGAAAAGAGCTGTGAAAGGAAAAGCCTGGAGCAAGATTTAAAATATTTGCACCGCTTTGACAATTTGCACCAAGCCTTGTTCAACAGCAGGTGTCAGACATGGGCTTGTAAATAGCAAAGAAAAAGAAGCCCCTCCTTGCTTGTCTAGTGTGAACACTAGTACTGTCATTCTATACATTTTTACGTGCGAATAATTGAATCGCAAATATTTTTAACCTATTAACTGTTATGAAAAGCCTCATTTTCACTGGCACATTAAAAGGTCAAAATAAAACACTAAAATGGCTTCATGAAGTTCCAACTTTACTTTCAAAAACTTACTTTAAAAAATGGAAAAAAAGGTAAGATATCTGTAATTAATTAATTGCGATTGACGCGATATTTGACAGCCCTAGTTAACCCGGCCACTTGTGGGCAAAGGCAGAAGACACCCTGGACAGGTCCCCTGTCTGTTGTAGGGCCACAGTCATCCACCCATACTCACACCCATGCACATCTAGGGACACTTTAAATGAACCAATTAACCTATGAAGCATTTTTTTGGACAGTGGGAGGAGTCCCCAGAGAAAACCCACGCATGCACGGGCAGAACACACAAACTCCACACAGAAAGGTCCCCACATTGGTAATTTTTTTTACAAGTGTCCCAGTTGGGACTTGAACTGTGGGTCTTCTTGCTCTTAAGCAAGGAGGTGGTGCTAACCGCTGCTGCACCGTACAGCCCTAAGTAGAACTAATCATTTGGAAACTTGTTCAGAGAATAAATAATGTTTTTTGAAATTAAAATGTTAATAAATCCATTATATGTTTATTTTCATTGTTAGTTGTCAGATGTTGAGTTTTCTTTTTCATTCATCTGAATCGGATGTCCAATATAATGGCAATAAGACAAAATTCTCAAAAAATGCTGCTTTTTGATCAAATGGTTGCATCTGTAGACTCTGTCTGCAAAACTGCTCTGTGCTGAGCTGAAAGCAGAGGAAACAGGACAACAAATCTCTGTGAAGGGCTTGAACTTCTCCATCCGAACCATAAATCTGATGTCTGTCTTCTGCTCCCACATTACTGCTCTCTGTCTTCTTCATCTCACCAGCTGGGAGACTGTGTGCTTGCATTTCCAGATGTATCATCATTGTTGCCGGGCTGAAAAGCTGAGCTTCCTGTGTGCTGAGGATTTAGTCTATGTTGCCCTGCTCCTGAGTCTCAGACAGAACACGTGTTTTATTGAAAACCTGTCAAAAAGAACATGATATTTATTATGTATTGGGAGGCATCATGTCCCTTTATTGCCTCCACTGTGGTCCCTCCCACTCCCTCAAGTTAGACGTTGTACGTTTGACAGCTGTGCACTGAAAAGCCAAAGAAATGCAGGCAGGTGCGTAACTTTAATTTAGTTTATGTCTCATAGTTGTAATACTAACAATAAGTGAACAACAAACTGTTGAAGAAGAACGACCAAACGTCTGTTCTTTTCGGTGGAAAAAGTCTGAGTTTAATTAACGATACAGATGCATGAGCAGGTCACAGGCCAGCTGCTGCAGCGTTGCAGGAACATGTTGCGCTGTTGGATGTGTCAGCTGAGGAGGAAGGAATGAAAAGACTGGAGCATAAAGCAGTGCAAGTGGGTGAAATAACACACAGGGAAAAGAAAAGGAGCTACCACAGTACAGGAGGAAATCAAAAATTGTGAAAGAATAAGTTACACAGGTTGGAAACATTGGAGCTCATTAAAGAAAGGCAGAGCATTGGACCTTTACTGAACGATTGGAGTCCTGAGCAACAAAATTAAAGGATATGTTGTCCTACCAAAATTTGTGAGTGTTATGAGAGGAAATCCATTGAATTTGTTACACAGTATGGGACAACCTGAAAAGACAGGAGACAAAAAATGAAGAAATGGTGAAAATATTAGGAGTATAGCACATACATTAGTTAAAAAGTTCAGATCCAAAGGTCCAGCGATTCCACATTTCTGACTGAAGCATGACACTGAATACAGTCTCTAAATACTGAGATTAGTGTTTAGTGTTTAGAGATGAGTGTTTTCTGACCCATTTAGCCTTCAGACTTGAACATGAAGGCATGTGTGAAGCATGTAAAGAGTTATTTCTAGAGGAAACAAACAACTCACTAGCACTCATCCACCAAGAGTTTTTTGGTCACCATGCGACCTGTTCTCCAAACACTGTGAATTTGAACATTCACTCATACAGATGTGGTCTTCACAGTTCAGCTATTCAGAGGAGACTTATGTGAAGCTTACCTATCTCTGGAAAAGGTCACTGAGGTCAGGACATCAATGAAGATGGGCTGCCAGAGAAGTACTGCAGCTAAGTGCTCCAACACGTGAGTCCATTACTCAGTTAAAAAAAAAAAAAACCACACAAACTTCAGGGAAAACATTTTGGATGTTTTTCATATTTGTCATGGACAAGAATAATAAGGTTCACTACTTTAAGTTAGATTTTTGTCCTTGGACTGTTGGGGGACAGGAAGGCAGAACAGAACAGAACAGTTAATACTGTTTGTTTTTGCTTGTTTTTCATTGTTTCTTTAATTTTTATTAAACATTTTTTGTCAGGGATGAGAGTAGCTGAAAGAACTAAATGAAGAGCTCATATCTTACTGTCAGAAACCCATGTTTGATCAACCAAATTCAAAACATGAAAAGTAAAAGAAAAAAGTGAACTAAAATGTGACAAAACGAAAGCCAGCGGGAGAGACAAACGAACGAGAAATCCAGGTAAATAAATACACACAGTGTGACCATGACTGAAGGAAAAAGCTGGCTGTAGTGATGGTTTAAAGAGGAAAATGGATCTTTAAAGGTTTCCCATAGTGTTTGTCTCCTCCTCGATCAACAGGAAAAAACATTTTGAAATTTAAAACTGTAGTTTCTACTTTAACTTAAAACTTTTTGAATTTTTAAAATCCATATGAACGCTTTTAATGTTGCAGAAAATACTAATCTTTACAAACTATGAAGTCATCTTTTTTCAGTGGGAGCTAGCACCTCACACTGGAATTAAATAATCAAGCCGTATCTTTTTCCTGGCACTAAACCACTAAAATTGAGTTTTATTTGCAGTTAGACCTACAAAGCATATTATGTTATGTATGTTATACTAACAGTTTATGTTAATGATGTTTTGTGACATTTAAGTATCAATGTAAAAAAAGGACAGTCCATGTGGCCATGGCTTTACAATCAGATCCGTTAGCTTGAAACGGCTTGCAGCTTAGTTTTTATTTGGGCTCATTCCGTACAGGATTGACTGTTAAACACGTGTGAATCTTCTCAAATGCCACATGGGCAGACTCAGAACCCGCCATCATCTAAAACAAAGCCCGCTGAACCGCTGAGCCAAAGCTTGAGGTGAGAAGTTGTTGGTTCAGAGGGAAGGAAGTTGATGCTCATTTGCTCCGATCTGTAGGTGACCATGGGTGGACACATTGTGGACACGTGCTCCAGTTTTTAGGAGCTGTAGGGATTGGAACATCTCTGCATTTGTCAGTGGATGCAGTTAAAGCGCAGCCAACACATTTAACGTCTCTAATTTTGGTTGTATGGATGTTGGGGCATTTTGGTGGTTAAAGATGCCCCTGGGGCTTTTGTTGCTTTGGGAAAAGTAATTCATCAACACATTTTTCGCTTTTTGAGAAATTTTTATTGTAAATTGTTGAAACTTACTTTATTTTTTAGTTCAGTGGTTCTTTTTGTAAAGAAACAGTAAATGAGAAGCCAGGCATTTGTTTGAAACAGACATTAAGATCTAAAAATTATATGCACAGTATTTCTCATTTTTTGGTGCATTACCTGTTAACAGTTTATTATTGTCTGTAAATTAAGTAAAATTTTGCAAGGCTCTCCTGAAAAACTCTGAAAAATAATGAAAGAAAAATAACGGAAGGTTTTAGAATTAACGTTGAAAATACTTTTTTTTCCCCAACAGCCACAGCTCAGCGAGAGTGCTTAAGAGTTCAGCTGCTTTCTTTAGACACTCCTGTTTGTGCACAACAGCAGAATTAAATGCTGGATCTATAGGTCAGTCTCAGTGCTTCACAACATTTATGTTAAATGTTTCAGTTTGGGATTCATTGGAGGGAAGTCCTTGTTTGTTTCGCAACAAAGAAAATAACAGAACAACAACTGAAATGACAGAAAAAATACATGTTTGCATCAGGACGCAATAGCCAAATGAGAGGAAAGGAAAAAAAATATGGCTAATCTCAGAACATCTTTAACCAAAAAACATTTTTATGTAGCCAAATTGAATGCTTGTGTGTGTCCCTTATTTTATTTTATGTTTACAATTAAACTCTCAAAGTAAACTCATAAAAGAAAATGATAAAACAGTGGAGTTTAAAAACATTGGAAAAAAGAGGCCCTCGTACTTAAGATGTAGTCCCAACTGCCCTTACAGGTGGATATGGGCGATTCTCTGCGGGTGAAAAAAGAGGCAAACTTATATGGGAACACAGGTGCACCGCACAAAATATCAAGGTCGTAGACCGCTTTGTGAACCGGTAGAGAAAACATTTCACGCACATTTTTTTGTTAGGCATTCTGGAGGCGACAGGTTATAGTGAACACCAGTGCTGCCCAATTTATTTGTGGTTGCGGACCGACCATAAAGACACACATTCACACATGATGGCGACACAGCTGCCGTACAAAGTACCAACCTATAACCAGAAGGAACATTCAGCGGTTCAGTGTCCTACATAAAGACACTTTGATACATAAGCGAGCAAGGCAGGAACCAGACTGGCAATCTACCAATCAGAGGTCAACCGCTCTACCTCTGCACCACAGCCACCATAGGAGACAAGAAACATTGAATTGTTTGGCCGAGAAAATAACAATACAGTATCTGGTATCTGCAAGATGAAGAGCAAAGACTGAAGCCACAAATGTTATGTCAAGTCTTACAGTGAATAGAACAAGTGTTTAGCTCTTCATCATCAGCTTCATTCCAGCATTTTCCCTTAACTCTCATTTATTTTCTGATTTTAAGCAGAAGAAGTAAACACTGTAAGCGTTCTGGTCAACATACTGAATAAATCCAAATGAAAGGAAAAACATGCAAGAGGGCAAATGCTCAAACTCATCCGTGAAATTAGATAAATAGAAAACAAATGCTTCAATGCTAACTGATGAACAAACAGCATATTTGCTGTTCATTTTGTTCACGCAGGAAATAATGCAGCAGTTAGCTTAGCTAAAATTCAATTTAGTTGTCTGCACAGATGAGCGCTCTCTGTGTCTGTAATTCTCACTTTTAATGTTGAGTATTAATTAAAAAATAATCTCTTTAAGAAGTGTTTTGTAGACTTAGTTCATGATCAGGGAGAAATAGCAGTAAACACCGATTATTTTAATAAGCGTGATTAAGCTCTCGATTGTAACAGTGGGGTGCTCATATCGTAGGGGGAAATCATGAAGCATGAGAAGGTCTGGCAAACAAGAACGGACAACACCCCCACAAAGAAAACAGTATTCTTGCTGTTGTGTTTCACAGCTCTGAGTTTGGAACCTTATGTCTAATGAAAGTGAGATTTGTGTGAATCTCACTACTCGTGCACTGTGCTTTGCTATTGTGTGTATGTAGTCATGTGTATGGGTCAGCTTTTACAGGACTAGAATAAATAGTTTCTGTAGTATACTTTTACTTTATTCATTTATTTGTAAGTTTGAAACAGTCCAGTTGAATGTAAACCCATTTATTGATCAGACCTCATCTGTTCCAAGTGGTCTTGAGTGAGGACGAGTCTTTTCTGATTCAATCCAAAAGTATTTATGGAGCCCAAAAATTACAACATAATGTTGTCTCAACAGGCTTCACACCAATAATTGTTCAAAATATAGAATCTGTCATTAAATATAAACAACAGCTAATTGCTAAACTAATCTAGACGGACCATGGACATCCCTTCCCTTGGCCCCTCCATTGCGGTGAGGAAAAACCAAGAAAGTTTACTTCTCATCCTGTCTGCCGTTGGGTTAACTCTAAAGTTCCATGCACTGAAGCAAAGGCTTTGAATTTGTCAAAATATGATAAAAAACTGTACACTTATCTTAGCCTTGCATTTAGTGAACTCAAAAACCACATTTAAGCACTTTTACTCAGTCAGCAAACTGCAAAACAAGAATTCTTCATTGACTTTTGGTTGTTCCCTTTAGGGGTCACTCCAGTAAACCATCCACCTACCCTCTAAGTTTTACTCACTCACACCAATGGTACTCATGTCCTCTTTAACTACATCAATAAACCTCAAAGTTGGTCTTCCTCTAAGCCTTTTCTCCTGATTGCTCCAACCTCAGCATCCTGTTACCACCTTTTCACTATCCCTTCTCTCAACTTGCCCTAACCATTTCTGTTTCTCACATTTCTGCTCTCTGTTTGTAAATAACAAACTGTATCCACTGCTGCTGGGTATAAATCACCCCACCCCCACCCCCTCAAATTCTATACTAACAAAAACATATATTTTGAGGGATACAAACAAATTGTGGCATCACTCAAAGAGTCATAGTGGAGACTCCTCCCACCTACCAGGTCAGTGGCCTTATGGTAGAGTGTCTGCCTTGAGACTGGAAAGTTGTTAGTTCAAATCCAGAATCATACCCTCTAAAAATGGGGCCCAGTGCCTCCCTGCTTGACACACTTAGCATAAAGGGGTTGGATTGGGGGGTTAAACCCTGAGCGCGGCTGTGTCTTCAGTTTACTGCTCCGCCAGGGATGGGTCAAATGCGGAGAACAAATTTCACACACCTAGGTGCGTGACAACGTGGAACTTTAACCTCCCAATTCATTATGTCAAATCTGAGACGACAGATGGTTTGTGCTTGTCTCTGCCCAGCCAAGGCCTGCTTGGTTTCAAGAACTTGCAAACAGTAAGATTTCTAAATGTACTGCAGAAATCAAAAAAATATTTCTGAGATGGCAAAAAACTGATGCAAAATATGTCGGAAAAGCTGCAAGTTTGAATGTTTTACCTTTACACCACTTTCATTGTAAATATATGTTGTTAGACAAAAACGTTTAGCTAAATAAGCACAACATTTAACAAAGGTGACCTTTAGAAAACAGCTTAAGGACATTTCAGTAAAATGTGGATATAAGCTTGTTCTCCTCTCTGCTTTACTATCTATTGAAAAATCCTTGTAAAAGGAAAATAATTCAACAACTCCTTAAATCAACTATTTGATTGTTTATCATTACCTGCATCATTAGTTTTGAAATAAAATAACCAAAGTAGACTTGCATTTTAGCTGGTGAAAACTGACCAGATGAAATTCCGGTAAATCATCAGTAATTGCACATATGGGCTACTGTCTTTGCACATTCTTCCAACATCAAAAAAATAAAGAGGCTTTTTTAAAGACAAATACCTGGGGAATTCTCTACTTCTTGACTCCTCTTCATCCTCCTGTCTTCAGCTGCCAGTGTCAGTGAACTGACCAGATGGCTGCGTGCTCTCCTTCCTCTCTTTCTCCATTAGCCCTTCTTTTAACAACCCTAGTTCATTCTCTTCTCTTTTCAATGCAGATTTATCATAGTGAAGGCCCTTCTGTCAAACTCTGCCTGAGCGCAGCTCCCAGAGCCTTATGTCTGGGTGTCTCATGTGTCTCCTCCCTGAGAAATGAAAAAGAGCCTATACAATCGTACTCGCCGCTTCTCAGCCACCCCCTCATCCTTCTCATGTTCCTCCATGTTTTAAGATCCAGCTATGTTTGCACTTTTTAAAGACGTTAAGAGGGGAATCAGGGAGAACATCACTAAGTAAACCATCTCTTTTTATCTTCTTTCTGGAATAGATTTCAAACTTTTCTTAAAATTTAACCAGACAGAGAATAAAATAATCTCCATGACAGTAACCCATCTTGCATGTTGTAGCATACTTTTAAGTTTTCCTCTATCCTTTATGGGCTAATAAATGATCTGACAACAAAGTCCAAAGGTTTTCATGACATTTCTTTTGGGCTTGGGGATTGGAACCGAAAAAGGAAATCGTTTTGAGACAAATTCAGCAGAGAGATTATACCTTTGTAAGACACATAAAAAGGCTAATTATGTCCCAGCTGGAATCAGATTAGTGTTTAAGGTTGCAAAACTTTCTAAAACATCTGGAGAGAAAGTGCTTCTTTTATGTTAAAATGCCTGCTTGCACACAGCATTCAGATAGAAATACAGTGCATCCAGAAAGATTTACAATGCTTCACTTTGTCTAAACTATTTTTTTTTTACAGCTTCATTCCAAAATGAATACAGGGGTTCTCTCCATTGGGTTGGAAGGAAAGCAACAATGCAAAACCATTTCAGACCTCTCCAGAGATGTTCACTTGAGTTCAGGTCTGGGCTCTAGCAAGGTCATTCAAGGACATTCACTGAGTTGTTGTATAGCCACTCTTATGATGTTTTTAGGATTATTGTCCTGCTAAAAGATGAACTGTTACCCCAGTCTGAATTCAAGAGCGCTCTGGAGCAGGTTTTCATCCAGGATGTGTTTTTACTTTGCTATATCTCTCTATCCTGACTAGTCTTCCAGTTCCTACTGCTAAATAAAAAAAATCAACCACAGCATGATGCTGCCACTGCCATGCTTCACTGTAGTGATGGTATTGGCCTAATGATGAGCTGTGCCTCACTCCAAAGAGTTCAAGTTTGGCCTCATCAGACCATAGACCCATAAAGTACATTTATGGCAAACTCCAGGCAGGCTACTATGTGCCTTTTACTAAGGAGGGGCTTCCACCTGACCACCAACCTTACAGGCCTGATTGATGGATTGTTGCAGAGATGGTTGTCCTTCTGGAAGCTTCTCCTCTCTCCACAAAGAACACCACTGTGCTCGCTGCAACCTTCAAGGCAGCAGAAATTTAGCTGTAACCTTCCCCAGCCTTTTGCCTTGAGAACATCCTGTCTCAGAAGTCTACAAACAATTCCTTTGACTTCATGCTTGGTTTGTACTTTGACATGCACTGTCAACCCTGAGACCCTAAAAGACAGGTGAGTGCCTTTCCTAATCATGTCTAATCCACTGAATCTACTAGAGGTGCTTCAATTAAGCTGCTGAACCATCTCAAGGATGACCAGTGGAAACAGAATGTACCTGAGCTCAACGAAGAGCTTCCCGTCAAAGGCTGTGAATATGTCTGTCAAGTGATTTCTCAGGTTTATTTTTCTTTTTACTTTTAATAAATTTGAACCACACTGTCTTTCACATTGGCTTTATGGGAGCAATGTGAATAATGTTCAGAACAAAAGCATGCCATTCCCATTGTAATAATGGAACACAATATGGAAGATGAAGCACTATGCATGTTTCCCAGGTGCGTTGCATTTTTAAAGCTCTTATAAAAGTCTGTTTTTTAAGTGTGCATGTTTTGCATGACAGAAATATAGTCATGTTTGACAGGGTTGAGAGTGCTACAGATGTTTTTTTTTTTTTCTACTCTACTACTGTATTAAAATAAGAATGAAACCAAAAATATCTGTGCAAATTTTTGAATTCACATCATTTCAAATGCAATGGCACCAGTACAGTCAAAATGGTGTCTGTGGTGTAACGGGCCGTAGAGTAGACCATCCCTAAGGCCCACCTCTCTGCAGCTAATTACAAAATAACCAACAGCACCGGAGCCGCTGGTCTCAGGTGGAATTGGGTTTTAATTGGAGCAGCCCAATTGGTTTACTGCATTTGGAGGTAAAATTAAAACAGACAGCAAAAATCTCATTGAGAGGTTAAAAAAAGACAAATCTCAAAATCAAACAGAGCACATCAGGTTTTTCATTTAATGTCGACATGACAAGTTTTTTTCATACCATTATTAATGACATTGGGTTAGTCACATTTTGTCTGGTGGAGCTGGGCGGCTCGCTGTCTTTAACAAAACCTCCCCCCGGTTTGCTCTTTGATTACTACATTGGTGGAAAGCACCAGGCTGTAATTTGTTAAATGGAGGCTAATGGTTGGGGTTTGCTCCCTCCTGACTTAGTTCACACTCATGTTAAGTGGGTAATTTAAATACATTTTCCAGATAGCAATGGTTAAAACACCATCACAAGCTCAGTTGCTCTTTCACCGGCATCCCTTAACCTTTTTTTTTTTTTTTTTTTACACATTACGGTTTCGTCATTGACAAAACAACCATTATTTCTTACTCTTAAAATTTCAATGCTCGTCTGTTTTTTTTTATTTTGTATGATAGTCCATAAAACACATGCGATGAGTTTTCTGTACAAATCTTCAAAAATAAAAATTCCAAACCCATTATTTTACAGACATTCTATTCTAGAACAGTGATGTTTTTTTCATCTGGCATTCAAATTTGCAAAGACAATCACTGACATTTCCATTTGTGCGTCACTGTGGAGGAGTTCAGTCTCTCATGCTCTGGAAACTCCCTCCCAGCCACACGGACCACTTCAAGAGGGGCAGATGAGGGGTGATAAAGCACATTGGTGGCAAATGAAATTGTTCAGGTTTACCAGGTTGTGTAACATTTGAATAAGCAGTCATACCACCATGTAACTTTGTCTGGATGTCAGTGCCTGGAGGTGTTGTGGTGTATTACAAACAGGCATCCTCTTGGCTGACAAGTATGTGTTTGATGGACAACAAAGAGCAGAAACAGATTGCTTTATTGCGTTGTAAATGAGCACAGAAAGTAAACAAAAAAACAACATAGTTTGAGGGAGTCAATTAAACTCAGACAATTTTAGAAAAAAAGACAAAAATGTTGACAAAAAGTAAAGCTTTTAGATCATTTACATGAGTAAAATCTAAGTTAAAAGTATGTTTTCGTTGGGTTTTTATATTTCCTTCAGATTCCTACACTGTCAGCTCACCATTCATAATCATCCTCTCTTCTATGGACCAAACATTGACTGTATAGGAGAACTGGAATGACTGACCCCTCCTCCCTGACGTTCCAAACAAGAAGTACCATATATCTTCCATTAGTAACCTTGGCTTTTATTCTAAAAATTTGGAAGCTGGCCCGGTGTTTATCAGAGATGGGCGCCGGTTGGAGACATGCTTTTATTCCATCACAGACGGAATGGCGATGGCTGGTTCATTTGGTGGAGAAATTCGGTCAAGAAATGCAGACAACAACACCAGATGAACATTTCTGGAATTATTGAAATGATGAGAACATTTATTCTGTTTGGATTAGCACCGGCTGTGAAACAATTCCATAGACTTCTATAGAGAAATAGCAGCAGTCAGTCAGTCAGTCAGTCAATTTGTCAGAATAACCATTCTTGCTCTGATACATTTTTGTAAAAACATGTTCTTGGTACTTTTCTTTTTTTCACTGTATTTTTCAGTACTTCAAGTTATTCAAGTTATAAACTGGCCAATCAGATGACTTAGTAAAAGTTGGTGAAGCCAATTGGCCCCCCATGTCTAAGGTTCAAAACGTTTAATTGACACATTTTGTGTAGCCCCCTTTAAGTGGTCGGGGTGTTTGTTTCCAACAAGATCACCCTAATCGGCGGTAGTGGTTTCCATAGAAATGGTGACTAAAATCAACTTGGATCAATCACTACTAACTGGCTCCAACAAGGTGGCATTTGTATAAAAAAAATGTGGACTTAATTGGCTTGATTTCATTGGAGCCTGAAGGAAGCCATTTTCTATGGGTGATGTCACACTTACGGATTCCGGTACTCATGTACAGTCAATGGGACTAAATGGGATCTTTGACCTTTGATCTTTTTCACTTAGCCAAAGTCATTGCCCCTCTTTTAACTCTTAACTCCAGAGCTGTCGCTGGCGATGGTAAAATAACACATTTTCTTTGAAAGACAGAAACTCTTTACTCCATTAATCTAACTCCAGAGGATTCTGTCTTGGAGAAAAGGAGCTTTGTGCTGATTTGCACTTTACGTTAGTGAACACATGCTTCTTATAAACACTAACTTTATGTCCCTAAAATGAAGAATATTAAAATAACACACGCTAATTGAGCTATTGTAACTCTTTCACCATTTACGCAGTTAACATGATTCCAACGGATAATGATGCAGAGAAAATCTGCTTTGCTCTGATATGCAACATTTAACGTTAATAAACACTTTATGTTATTGAGGTGTTGCATATAGTAACTTTAGGTTAATAACATGTTGCATACCCACAAAGGTGGTTTTCTTAGTGTCAGAAGCAGCTGGTTTATGTTGAGAACATAAAACACATGAAACTTTCTACATAAGTTTACATTCAAACTTCTTCACATATTGTAAAGGGCTGCATATCAGTGCAAAGCTGCTTGTCTCTGCATCAGAATCATTTGGAATTACATCAATTGCATGGACAGTTGAAGAGTTACAATAATTCAAAGAATGTCAACACTTGAGTTGTTAGAGGGGGACATTTTACAAACATGTTTCTGCTTGTCCAGCCTTCCTTGTGCAAACCCTTCCCTATCCTCACCTCCATCCAGTGGTAAAGTTTTCCACAGTCATCATCTTTGTCCAGCATCAGTGTCTGGGGCTCTGTCTTCACAACACATCAGGATCAATGCTTCAGTGTTCATTTTTTTATAGCTCAGTCATGTGAGATACTGCATGTGTTATGAGAATCTGCCCTCACTCTGTACTTTGGGGGATTTGGTATACCTCCATAATGTCTTCATTTCAAATCTCAGTCCAGTATCTTGCTGGCATTTTCCACAAAACATATTTATCCCGCGTATAAATCTGATGCATCACTCCTTCTCATGAGTCTACTGCTGCAGCTTCTCACATCTGATCATGTGCATTTCTTTCCCCAGGTACTTTAGCACCATCTTAATGAGCTGCTGTAATTCTGCTGTATTATGTGGACATTTTTCTGCTATGCAAAGTCCCTAAACTCAAACATAGTGTGGTGTGTGTTTGTGTGTGTGTGTGTGTGTGTGTGTGTGCGTTTGAATGGAAAGATGAAATATGATAATTCAGTAATTGAGGTGTGCTCTGCCACGCTACAAGAGAAAAAAAAAATATCCCACATTCTTATCTGATGGCACTGTCAAGGGAATTCAGCTTTATTTGTAAAGCACGTTTCAAACACAGATGCTATTTAGAGGGATTTACATGTGCAAAGACAGGTTCAAATCTTAGATAAGTGCCAGAGACCTGAGCAGCATTCAACAGAGGTGACATTGGGACTGTGTCAGTTGTGCATTCGGCACTATTTAAATTAACATGAGTGAGCACTCATGTGAGTTCTTTTGACAAGATGTGCTTTTGAATACAGTACTTAGAAATGAAGTTAAACATTAGTAAGCATTAAAGGTTACCGGGGCAGCAATGGATATTCTTCAAATACCTAAAACGAGGATCTAATGATGCCATATGTTTGCTTTGGAAATACCAATTATCACAACTGTCTTTACAGGGGGTTGTGGGCTGGTCAAACCTTTACTGGGCACGCAGGTGACTCGCACAAAAATGTCAAGGTCGTAGACCGCTCATTACAGGACCGCTCACCTGTAAAGAGAAAATCTTCATGCACAACTTTTGCTACAAGCATGCTTCAAGCATCAGGTAGTAGCAAATAATTATACATCATGCAATGGTAAGTAAACGTGAAGGAGGCAAGACATTACGAATTTTTTTTGTTTTTCCAGCGCCCCATCCTCCCAAAATCCTGTGGACTGTGCAAGGAACCTGTCAGTGCTGTTCACCTGAACTGAACTGCTCTGTAGTAACAGAAGGATCTGTGGTACTGGACCTCTGTGGGTAATCGTTTGAAACTATGTGAGTGGGAACATGGTGTCTTTGGAAAAAAAAATTAGTGTCATCCAGTTTGAGACTTCTTCCCTTTATTTCAATGGAGTCAATAGTATTTGGAAATTGCTGTCAGACGAAGGACCGCTTCACAAACTACACAAGACAAAACAAGTCTTGTCTCCAAACATCATATTAGACAGATGGTCAGCTTACTGTCCTTGATGGGTTGAATTTTTTTGTTTTTCTTGCAGATCACATCTCTATCATAGTGATGAGTGGTTCACATGTAAAATACATTCAATGGTTTAATTTCCTATTTATCACATGTTCTCTGTAAGTGTAGCAAGCTGATGTAAATGTTTTCTATCATGATTGTTTTTTTTACTTACTTCTTGGGTTTATGTGATGCATTTTTCTGCTGTTGATCAGTAGTGTGTAAACATGTTCTTTTTATGTGTCGGGGTTTCCTAAATTGCTCTTTTTAGGTGTTGTGTATTGTAAAAATGGATGAATCACTTAAATTTTTCTATGCCTATACAAAGAAGGGATCTCAGGTCTTTATTTTCTTTTTTTTTCACTTCTCATTGGTCAAACTGTTTTTATGGTCCTAATAAGTCAGACTTTTTTTTTCCCTAAATTTGAGGAAAAAATGCTTTTTCTTTTCTTCTTATCTGTAAGTGGTTGTTTATCGTTTACTGTATATGTTGATTTGATCTGCAACCTTTTCTTAACTCATGAGGAATATGTTGTATAACTTTCACACTTTGTGAACATTTTTTAATGAAAATATTTGTCTTTCAATATTTGAAGCAAAACTGTTGCATCAGTTTTTTGCCTGCAGAATTGAATCTCATCTTGATCAAACCAAACTCAAGAAAGGAACACCCTCAATCACACTGGTGTGAGAAGTGAAAACAAAATACATATTTTTTAATCCATGTTCAACATTTATGAACACTGTTGGGGCCTTGAATAGAGCACTTTCAACAAGCAGAGAAAGGTAAAAAAAAAAAAAAAAGAAAAGAAATGAAAAGGCAATCCTTTAGGCTCTTAGAGGTTATTCCACAGATATTTTGAATTTCCTAATACACCAAAGACAAGGTCATGTCTCAGCTTTGAATAGTTGTTTAATCCAGAGATGATGTACACAGCAAATCTGCAAACGCATGTCAAGGCCGCCTGCCCTCAGCAAACATGTTACAAAACTGAGATTTACTGTATCTATCAGTCATAATATTCTGAATAAATCAGTTATTTATTCTAAAAAAAAAAAAGAAAATTGAAAAAAAAAAAGACATCTTTTACTTTTTATCCTTGCATGTTTTTTCTAATTTCACCTATAGTATCAATTTAAGCTTGAAAAGCAACCGTTTTGCACATTGCTGTAAATAATGCTGAAGGTAATACACAGAAATATCCACATTAACATAACAAATTACTACCTAAATTAGCATTAAAGCACTCCTGTGTTGTGAATTGATGTTGGAAAAAAATCCATGTCACCAACCTTTCCCACCTGGCAAAGCAAAGTGCTGAAATGCTTGTCACAATCATTGCTCAGAAACACAGATGGATTCTCAGATAACTGACTGAACAGTTTTATTAATTTTAGAGTAAATCTTCGAAAAGGTATTTTATTTTTGCCAAAAATAATTTAAAATGTGAATACAGAATGAAACCTCAACCTGCTTACTATGAACTTTTCCCATCTTTAAAACAATCATGAATGTTGATGTTTCAATAAAACTTAAAGGACCTCCATCATGCAAAAGCAGCTTTTTGAGAGTTTAACCATATTATAATGTTAATTCCTCTTAAAAAACAAAACAAAAAGCAAACCCAAAGAAGTATTTTGAAGTATTCACACATCTCTGAGCATTCCTCTAAAACCCTGCAGTCTGAGCACCTCCCAATCCAGGAGATCACATTGTGACATCACAAAATGGGGGAACAGCCCCTTCTAGGAAGTCTGCACTGCCAGCAGCGCACCAAGACTAACACACACACACACACAAACAAGCTTTCTAATAAATGTGTAAAAGTTGGACTTGAATGACAAAAAACATATCTGTAAATAAATCTTTAGTCTATATCTAATCTGAAGTAAGATAAGAGAGAAAAGGTATATTTGTACAGTTTATAAGGTGGACTTTGTAAAACAACATGTGCTGTCACGAGGCTGGTATTTAAATCGGTTGACACATCTCTCACAGGAATCTTGTAAAACGAATATTTGGACAGAGGCTGCATGATCTTAAGAACAATAAACCGATTATTTCCAGTAATTCCAGGCCTCTTCATTTATCAGTTCCATGACTTTGGACAGTTTTTCTTTTTCAAAACTTTGTTGTGAAGATAAATCATAAAGAATTGGCACAGCTGTTACATGTAGACTCAAATTCCCCATCAAAATCTGGTAAAGCTCAAACGTATGTTCATTTGTTTTATGCCATCCATCTTATTAAAATGCTCACGAGGATAAAGTGGTTTGCTACCATGGCAACAGATCCCTACAAAATTCCTATCATTTGTAGTCTAATGCATTTTAAACATATTTCTGGAAAAGCAGAAAAAAAAACAGTTTTTGCTGCTTTTCAGGAATTCCTGCATCACAAGAACATTTAGTGGTGAACTGCAATGTTTATAATTTTTTCTTCTTTGGGCTCATTAAATTTATAATGAAAAAAAAAAAGATTAGTACATTCTGCGGCGGTGCGGGGCTGCATGGTGGGGTAGTGGTTAGCGATCTAGCTTCAAAGTGAGAAGTCAATGTTTTGAATCTCAGCTGGGTTCTTTCTGTGTGGAGTTTGAATGTTCTCCTCTTGCATGTGTGGGTTCCCTTCGGACATTGGTTTCTTTCTCACAGGCAGAAAACAGCTTTATTGGTTAAATGGCCTCTAAAGAGCTCTAAATTGCTCTAAATTGCTCATAGTATACCTCAGTTTTTCCCAATAGTAGCTAGGATAGGCTCCAGCAACTTGTGACCTCAAAAAGGATTCAATGCATTTGGAACAGGGAACAGGCCCATATGGCTGCACGTGTCTAAGGCTTCAATCAGAGATAGGCAACTCCAGGCCTTGAAGGTCACATTCCTGCATGTTTTCCAACATACCCTGCTCTGGCTTTTTCTGATTGGCTGGACACACCTGAAGCAGGTAATCAGTCATGAGTACAACTTGGAAATACACTGTGACCGTGGAGGCTGGAGTTGATTTTCTCTGATTTGTAAGATAGATTAACATTCTGTGAAAATAGATTAGCCTACAACTTTAAGATTTTTTGTTGAAAATAATTTCATTTCACAAAATTATCTTACCACTTCTATTTAATATAAAAAAAATAAAATAAAAAAAAAGCAAACACCAAACAGCCACATTTGAATACCTGGTAAGGCCACCTGAGCAGTTGGAATAAAGTTTCAATGTCAATTCAAATTTTTCATTTCAGTTTTTTAAAAGGCTTCTGTTTTTCAATTAAAAATCAATTAAAAATTAATTTAAAAAATTGTTAAGCCACATATGTTTTCATGAATCCTTGCTGGTATTTTATCAGTTGACAATCATCTCTTCTGGTTGTTGCAGGTCTGTTCGTTTTCTCCAGGGCATTTAATGAACCATCAAAACTTTTTATGGTTATGGTAAATGGCGTATACTTGTATCACGCTTTTCTACCTTTCTTGAAGGCCCAAAGTACTTTACAGTCACAGTTCCATTCATCCACTCACACATATATTCACACACTGATGATGGCTCCGCTGCCAAACACTGGCACCAACCTTCCATCAGAGGCAATTTGGGGTTCAGTGTCTTGCCCAAGGACACTGACACATGGGTGACCAAGGCGGGAATTGAGCCTGCATTCTTCAGATCAGAGATCGACCGCCTTACCACTGCACCACGGTTGCCCCTAAGTGCACAGTGCCCAGGTACAAATAAATTATTGCTGTCAGTCAAATAAAAAAAAGAATCCAAAATCACACTTTTGGGTTGTGATTATTAACGATTAATCACAATGTTTTACAAGCTAAATTTTATACGACAATATGCAGCTTTTGAACAAAAAAAAAAAAGGCCAGAGAAAAAAATGGTTCCACTGCTTGTGGCAGAATATTCACTTATCCAGATGATTTTCATGGTTTCCTCCAAGTTGAGCCGTAACTCGCTCCATGCTGGTTTCCATCCTCCCAAGGGAGACTTCGATGTGAGACACGTGGGGAGACAGAGCATCGATCTTGGCCACCAATCCATTCAGTTTATTAGTTTGAGTCTGTATGTCCCATAACAAAGAACTCAAAGCCAACCTTTCGCTTTAAGCCGCTTCGCCAGGTTCCGATACATCCAGATTCTGTCAGCTCCAATCAGCAGAAAGCCGGAGATCATTAATCCAATGATCTAAACATCTTCAACATCTTCATGAGAGAGTTGCAACAGGCAGAAAATTCACCATTTGCCTCATAGGCCATTCACATATCCAGCCGCAAATGTACCTCCTGGACAAGTGGGGTGCCCTCTCCCACTTCTCATGGTGGAAAAGATTTGGTCGATCGCGTTTGGAGCCCAACAGAACAGATCCATATTTCATGAAAGTGAGAAAAACCGAGAGTGGTGACGGGGAGACGAGACAAAGAGCCTTGATTAAGAGATAGATAAGGGAGCTCAGAGAAAAACGTCTGCTCTTGGCGAGTGCCGGAAGTAGAACCATACAGGTTATTTAATATTTTAACAGGAAACGATCATTTAGTTTGCTAAGGAATGAGAATGCATTACGCTAACATTCTCTTGACAAACTCGCTGATAAACACAGGATATGGAAAGGCTGAAATAACATCTTTCTGATGACCCCAGTGGTATCCGAGGCTTAATTGTGAGCAGGCTTTTCTTAATGAGCAGCAGAATTAACTTAATATCAAGCACTTCGTCAATCGCCTGAAACTCCATGACTATTGATCACAACCTTTTCTGTCTGCATTTCATAAGGATTCATGAATAAAAATGATATTTTACATGCAAAACTGCGGGTTGTATGAGATGCCAGAAGTAAAAAAACAAACAAAAAAAACATTTTAGAAGCAGAAAAAAATGTTTAGTTATATTATTATTCTAGTGGCCAGTTCATAGCTAAGAGAGGATTCTTAGATGTTTGAGTCTGGGCATTTTGTGGCACAATATTGATTGGCATAAAAACTTTGTACAGGAAGACCTTTATGAAGTGGAAACGCACAGGGTGTTAGTCAATAAAAATAATGTGAATAACATGAAGAAATCAAAAGAAGTAAAATGCTGATAAGGGCTGCACGGTGGCGCAGTGGTTAGCGCTCCTGCCTCACAGCAAGAAGGTTCCCGGTTCAAGTCCTGGCTGGGGGACCTTTCTGTGTGGAGTTTGCATGTTCTCCCCGTGCATGCGTGGGTTTTCTCCGGGTACTCCGGCTTCCTCCCACCGTCCAAAAACATGCTTCATGGGTTAATTGGTTACTCGAAATTGTCCCTAGGTGTGAATGTGAGTGTGCATGGGTGTGTGATTGTGGCCCCTGTGACAGACTGGCGACCAGTCCAGGGGTGTACCCTGCCTTCGCCCATGAGTAGCCGGGTTAGGCTCCGGCAACCCCGTGACCCCGAAAGGGATAGAGCGGATTGGAAAATGAATGAATGAATAAAATGCTGATAACATTATAACAAGGTTCCCTGCAGGCAAAAACACTCTACTTTTTGTTTTGAAAAAATGGACAAATATCAGGGATTAAAAAGGTCTGACAATTATTAAAATCATGTTCAGTACAGTCATTCTTAAGTCAAAGAATATCTGTCAATTGAATAAAACATTTTCTGTTTGAGTATGATGCCCACTAGGAAATCAAGTTTTGGCTTCAGATGAAGGATATAGTTCTGCCCGTCAGACTCAGCAACACCGTTTAAATATGTTTTGTTATGCACACTTGTGTATCTTTGTTTTCACTTTTTCAGACCAATTTTCACCTTTTCAATATTTATTTTTGTGTACTTTGTTTTACTGCCTTCACAGCCAAAAGAGCCATTTAAAAAGTAAATTGTTTGTTATATAAATTTGTTTTTCTCTTGGACCTGTTCGCATTGGAGGGATTGTGGGGCTGCTTTATACTTCCAAACGATTTGTAATCGCTGACATTGCAAAGGTCGGAATGGCCATTGGAGTGGAATCGCCCCAGTCGCTGCAGAATGTGACACGTGCTGGTGATGTCACCAGCAAAATTTACGCCTGGTATGCAATCGTATGCAATTCACATCATTTAACTTTAAATTTATATCAGCAATTAGAATACGTGGCTATGGAGGACATTTTGTCCAGAAAAGTGTATTTTTAAACACTGAAAATGATGAAAGCTAAACTGAAGAAGTTAAAGATAATACCAAACTTCACACACAGAAAAACATAGAGGGTGGACAACTAGCAAGATACTGGATAGATATGTCCCATGTCTTATATCATGCAGCACTCCAGAATGAAATTAGCAGACAGGCCATGTTATAATAAATGGGTTTTGGTCTGGAATAACTATTGGATGAATTTAGGACTCAACAGCAAGGGGACTGCAATGTCAAACTGCTTTGGTTCAGAAATGCATTATACTGTCCTTCAAAGCTGTGAGTTTGATGTGTTTAAATGTCACATTGTCACATCAGAATGGATTAATGCAGAGGAAATGTGTACTCTCTAACACCATCGGTGTTGGTTTGTGTGCTCAAAATGATAAATACTTTTCTTAAGAATATGTTCACTGACCTTGCAGGACAAATACTCTCCACTTTTTTCATTTTGTTAAATTTTGATAACCACTGTCTGTCTGTCTAAAGTAAATATGATAAAGACAATAAAACTTGCTTACTTGCTTTATCAGGAGACTTAAAGGATTAAACTGTAAAGGAATATTTACTTTTTACTTAGATTTCTTCACAAGGCCAAATTGCAGAGTTTATAAGATTTCATGACCATTTACATCATCCTCTTTCAGTGACCCATCGTTTGCACAGAATGCCTTGGAATGAAGGAGTCACCTCTGGTGGATAATGAGTTACTCTGTCATGGTAAGCAATTGTGAGGGATAAAAAAAAAAAAAGGAAAAAGACAGGCTCCAGTGAGTAAATTAAGGCCTGTGTCTCAGAATTGTGTGACTGGATATATGATGTCTGTTACCCAAACTGAGACCCTTTTATGTGACCCTCATACAGTGGCTGAGACACCACTATATCACCATGCAGCACGCATGAGCTGGTGGGCCCTGCTTGCAAATTTACTGCCACTGCTAGTGTATGTCTTGCTATTTCATTATACTAATATATTCTGCCATGGTTGTAAGGAGAGATAAAGTGAAGATCTGCTGCAGATATGCCCCCACTTCTTAGACACCCTGGCCTCCTCTACCAGTATATCTAAGGTACTGCACTAGCATGTGTATGAGATCTCTCATACACATGCTTGACCTGCTTTATTTCCTGTGCTTTGTCATGTTTTCATCTGCTCCTCTTTCTCTGTTGGTGTTGTTGGAATATTTATGGCCAAAACCCTCCACAAGTGGGAAAGGGACTATTTAGTTTTCTCAAGGATTATCATTATTTTTGTTTTCTTTCTCTTGATTTTGACGCAAATTTCAACGCCATGAACATGTACAGAAACTCACCAAAACTTCAACAGATCATGGTGAAAAAAAATCCATATTACTATTCTTTTTTATGGATTTACTTAATTTATATTATTATTATATTAATTTATATGGACTTTTTTAAATTAATTAATTCATTCTTTTCCAATCTGCTTTATCCCTGTTGGGGTCACAGGGTTGCTGGAGCCTAACCTGGCTACTCATGGGCGAAGGCAGGGTACACCCCTGGACTGGTTGCCAGTCTGTTGCAGGGGCCACAATCACACACACTCACATTCACACCTAGGGACAATTTAGAGCAACCAATTAACCTATGAAGCATGTTTTTGGACAGTGGGAGGAAGCTGGAGTACCCGGAGAAAACCCACGCATGCACGGGGAGAACATGCAAAGTCCACACAGAAAGGTCCCCCAGCCAGGACTTGAACCGGGAACCTTCTTGTTGTGAGGCAGGAGCGCTAACCACTGCGCCACCGTGCAGCCCCGCTGACTAATTAATGACTGATTTTTTAAATATTTTTTTTTACATATCAGCTTCTGCTAACAATGTTTTGAGCCACGAATATGCTTAAAATAAAAATACTAGCAAAATTGTAAAGGTAAAATTGAGATCATATAGATCTTGTGTGAAAAATCTTAGCTATTTTTGTAATTTGATGTAAGCAGTAGTTCCTTACAGTTGAGATATGGTGACATTTACCCCTAACTGATATCCATACCTCTGGAAAGAGAGTTTAACAGTGTAAAAAAAGAAGGTTGTACCATACTTGGTTGATAAAAATGTGACCTTTACGATCATAGTTGTGATAAAAAAAGACTTTTGGTTGGTGAAAAATACCTGAACACTTCTTACATTGAACACATTTTTATTGAATACATTTCAAAGTCCCACGCTTCCTTGCCAAAACATTTAAGAGTTTCCCTAAAAGTAGAAGTCAGCATTGATATTTTTTCACATGTGCAACCTGAATTTCTTATTGACATAAGTACACCTCCATACCATCCTATTCCTCACACCTAAGTAATGAAGGTTCAACACTGACTTTTAGTGGCAACAACACAATCACACTTAATCTGTTAGACGCTACCTGATTTGAATGGAGCTGACAAAAATGCTCACAATATAGTTTGGATCTTTGTTTGTACTAAATTATTTAAAGATAACATTTGAGTCATTTAACGCCTTCCACTATATAGGAATTTTTCGAAAAACCTCTTTCATACCATGTTATGCCACTGACCTGAGCTAATTAACCTGGTTAGCTGCATGATGGTCATTCGGGAGTTCCTTTTAGCGGCTCATATTTTTACAATCTTGTTTTACCTTGTCTGCTCCTCCGTGATAACACATTAAAGTCTCACTTTCAGCATGTGATTGTGATGTTTTATGTGTTTTATTTCTAATTAGACAATGTACTAGAGATTTTGAAACAACATTTTGTGTCACGTCTCACTCACTGTCCTGTACTATGAAAAGTTTCCCTTATTTGTGTCTCAACCCTTCAGTGGTTTATATCACAGTCCTCTTTCACCTATTATTTATGATTCCTGTTTCATAATGCATTGCAAGGTGACAGTATTCAGTTGGATTCCCGCAGAGAGATGAATGCATTGCCTTCCAGGACAGAATCATCATTAAAATTCAAAGTTTTGGCTTTGACAAGTAAAGACATGACTGTGGGGTAAAGTTAGTAAAGCTTGTGCACAAATGTTCAAAGTTACTGCAGATTATCTTGTCTCTTGGATAAAGTCCTCAGAAGTATTGAGTAATGTGCAATGAAAATCCATTTATACTGAGTTAAACAGAGACAAGGTTTGTATGATTTTTTCGTAGAAGGGAACAAGCTCACGACATGCCTGCTCTGTGGTTTAACAAGCCAGTAGCCAGTTCCCACCTGTCATTATGGTCATCGTCTGATATGTCAGAGATTTACCTCTGTCTCTCTGACTTTTGAGCTCATGGCTCATTACAACAGTTGGTTGTAAGCGTGAGAGGCTTTAAACTGTCATGAACACACAAATAAACTTGCCTTGCCATGAGAGGACTTCTGTAAAAATGATTTATCAACAGAAGATCTTTCAATCTAATTTTTTGGGGGGGTTTTTGTAGCAGAACATTGTGAAGCAAGTTTGGGAAATATTAAATAGACAAAAACGCAAACATACCCAGATGACTTTACAGAAGAGAAGGGTCAAAACTATACTGTTAATGAAACAACAAGCAAGTCTTGTTGTCTCTTATTGCACACTTACTGGACATCCTTGATGGAATGTAGGGAGAGTGGAGGAGGGACAGGCATGATTAAAATGTCCTGTGACGAAGAGGAAGGTACCGGGGTGTTTAGTCTGCAGGTCAGCACTGACCGAGTGGATGACATCACAGGCTGTGTTTGCTTTACCGGTTGAAGAATGTAGAGGTTGATGACGATGATATTTGCAAACTCCCTTGGCAAATAATATGGATGACATCCAATAGCAATATGCTCCACGTCTAGACTGCACATGCTGTCCTTGACGTGGATATGCTCTGGTGTGCACCACTTGTTGTTCACGAGCACGGCAAGCCCCCTTCCAGTTCTCTTACCGCTTGAGGTGGTGTGTTGGTCTGTTTGCACTGTGTGGAAGCCGGCAGCAGTCATGTTTGAGTCCAGTATCAGTTTGTGGATACAGGTTGCAGTGAAAAACATGATACTGGTCTCTCGGTTCTCAAACTGGGTCCATGAAAGTGCCTCCAGCTCGTCCATCTTATTTGCCAGGGACCTGAAATTCCCTGTGATGATCACGGGAAACAGGGTCTAAAACGCCACTTCTTCTTCCACCGTTAACTCATCCTTTGCATCTTTGTTGTCTTCTCCTCAGCTTCTCTGGGAGTTTAGGCTTCTCTCTGACAAAGAAACCACCAGACTTCAACCTGATCGCAAGTGTAAACAATGCTGGGGGGCTTCTCAGCATGGCTGCAGTGGGCCATGAGTGACCCCAGCACAGCACAAACGGAGAAAAAAATTATCCAAACCTCCAAATCATGTTGGTTGAATACTTAGCTGGCTGAAAACAAGTGACTAGAAAAAAAACAAGATAGAAAATCGACGTATATAAGCACACAAGATACAAACATTTAGAAATAAAAGGCCAAACACAAAAGGCTGCTATACCAGCTGTCGCCTGTGGCAGTGCCATCTTTTTTATGATATATTGTATATTATTTTATATCTATATATTAATATACATATTAAGAGAACATAATAAATTGTAACATAGAAAATATGTTGCGTGGGCCACAAGCTGCCTGCTCCCCTCCATTCTGATGCATCCACTTGTAGACGACTACATCCGTTAACATCTTCGTTTTCATAATTCGAGCTAGTATTTGGCTCAAAAGTGAACGGCTGGATTGCTCCGATATTGCTCGCCGTTTTTGTTGAACCACTAATGTTAGGTTGGGGGTTTGAAGAGATGAGAGCGGGAGAGTGTGGAAATAGATGGATGATGGGAGGGGGGTTGCTCTGCACCAACAGTTGCGCCCACAAGTCAGAAGCAAATATTTAATGAACTACTGCCACTTTACAAAAGTTATATCTTAGAAAACAACATGTTTTTTGATTTTGCCACAGAAAACAGCATAGTACTACATAATTTAAAGACCATTGGGAACGTTTTGAGAATAGATCAAAAGATGATTTGAGCAAGTCTTTAAGATGTGGGCGCTTCTCTTGACGACCCTCCATACCATGGACAAGCCAGAAACCCGCAGCACCCATTTCCACGTTTGGATGCATGTAACCAAAGCTTTAAATGTTGGAACATCCCAACATACAAGCTTTGGACTTTATTAACCAATAATTTTTCTACATTAAATGCCTCAGCGTTTTTTAACCTTAATTCAAATCATTTCAAATATCAGCTGTTTCCTCAACTAAATAACATCACTGAGATGGTTCCATTGCAATAGTATTTTGTCTTTGATCATAAAATATGATAACTTTTCAGAGTTGTTTAAAACCATGCTTCCTACACTTAAAGAGTTGTCAAGAAAATGACAGTTGGTTCAGTGTTTGGCATTCAGAGACTTTCCGCTGTCTTTTGCCTCCAGGTGAAGGTTATATCCTCCTCAGAGGGGATCAGCGGGGGATGCTGGGGCGCAGCACGTAACAGTGCCAAGCCCGTCTGTGCCACTCTGAGCCATGCTCCTAATTAATCCACAGCTGTGAGGGCCCTTGAAAAGCACACATCAGTTTCCTCAGAGAAGCGGCTGAGAAGCAGTTGGAATAGACTGCAGCAATATGGCTAAATGGTTTCATCTGCAGCTAGGTTAACAAAGGAGTGATTCGCCTTATTGTTTCATGTTCACTGGTTTGGTTTAGTTTACCATTTGTATTGTTAACACAATATACAGTACAAACAAAAGTAACATTAAAAACAAAATAGGCAGAAGCTTATTTGATTCCCTTCCTTCAATGCCCAACAATGTACATGCTGATCCGTTTAACAAAGCAAATAGATGCAATGAAAAAAAAAACAAAAAAAAAAACAACAGCAACAATTCTTTACAATAAAACAAGTATACAAAATCATTTTACATATGTGTTTTATGGTTATTTAAATATTTAAGTTTGAAACTTTTTTTAAACAACAAAAACAAAGTACTTATTTTTAATTCATCACTCAGTTTGTTCCAAAATTTTACACCAAGAACTGAAACACATGTTGCCTTAACATAAGGTTCAAACTTTAACCTGTTCAAAATAATAAAGACCTCTTAAATTATGCTGACAAACTCTTAAAGTAAATAGTCTTTTTATTTAAAGTAAATAGGTAATGCTGCCAGGATGAGCGTTTCTATGCTGTCCTGTAGGCCAGCCCTTTCTAGCCATTGGTAGCCATAGGCACACTATCAGTTGAGGCCTTGAGCTTGATGTGTTCATGGATCTTGGATGTTTCATCCTGGATAGTGACTTCCACGCTCACTAGTCCTCGGCCTCTTTCCTTGCAGCTAGCATACAGTCTCGTGGTGCTGGATTGGGATGGAACCCTCCATGTGTGGTGAGGAGCTTCCGTGTCTTAACATCGGTGGTTTATATCTCTTCCTTTCTGCCATCTGATTATTCCTGCAGGGTATCTGATGACTGGCAGTGCGTAACTGTTTATTGCCTGGGTCTTGTTCTTGCCATTGAGCTGGCTTCTCAGGACTTGACTTACTCATTGGAGGTATTTGGTTGTTGCGGCTTTCCTTGTTGCCTGCTCCAGTTTGCCATTTGCCTGTGGGATTCCAAGGTATTTGTAACTGTCCTCAATGTCTGTTATTGTTCCTTCTGGGAGTAAGACCCTTTCAGTGTGGACTACTTTGCCTCTCTTTGTCACCATTCGACTGCATTTCTCAAGCCCGAATGGCATTCCAATGTCAGTACTGTCGATCCTTGTGGTGTGGATCAGGAGTCAATGTCGCGCTCGCTCTTAGCATATAGCTTGATGTCATCCATGTAGAGGAGGTGACTGATGGTTGCCCCATTCCTGAGTCGGTATCCATAACCAATCTTGTTGATTATTTGACTGAGGGGGTTCAGATCTATGCAGAACAGCAGTGAGGACAGAGCTTCTCCTTGGTACATGCTACATTTGATGGACACTTGTAAAATTGGCTTGCCACTGGTTTCAGGGGTGGTTTTCCACAGCTTCATTGAGTTTTCTATGAAGGCTCTCAGAGTCCTGTTGATGTTGTACAGCTCCAAGCATTCAGTGATCCAGGTGTGTGGCATTGAGTCATAGGCTTTCTTGTAATCAATCAAAGCTGTGCACAGGTTGGTGTGTCGTGACCTGCAGTCTTGAGCAACTGTTCTGTCAATCAGGAGTTGGTGTTTAGCTCCTCTGGAATCTCTATCAATGCCCTTCTGTGCGTTGCTCATGAATTGATCCATGTGCCGATGTATTTTGGTCACAATGATGCCTGACATGAGCTTCCATGTTGTGGAGAGGCAGGTTATTGGCCGGTAGTTGGATGGGACTGCACCATTTGAGGGATCCTTCTGGATCAGGATTGTCTGCCCTTCCGTTAGCCATTCAGGATGAGTCCCATCTCTTAGAAGCTGGTTCATTTGTGCTGCCAGGTGCTCATGGAGTGCAGTGAGTTTCTTAAGCCAGTATGCATGTATCAAGTCAGGGCTCAGTGCTGTCCAGTTTTTCATACCTGAAGCTGTTTTTTTGATGTCTGTCACTGTGATGGTTACTGGTTTCTGTTCAGGGAGGTTGCTGTGCTCTTTTCTCAGAGAGACCAGCCATTGAGCATTGCTGTTATGTGCCGTCTTTCTCCCATATACTTTTCCAGTACTTTTCAGCTTCCAGCCTTGGTGGCTCTGCTCTGCTGTTTTGACCCTGCCACTGAGCCGTACACTTTCACAGGTTGAGTTGCCTACATCCTGTTTATCCGTCTGGCTTCATTGTCTCTTGTGTACCACTTTAGGTTAGCAGCCTTTGTTTGGCAGTTTTCAGTGCTTCAGGTATGGTCATCTGAGTGTATCTCTCAGGGACTTGCTTTTTCATTACTCCTCTTTGGGCCTCTGTCATGTGACTCACTTCCCTCCGAGCTGTCTTGATCTTAGCCTTCAACCGTTGCTTCCATGGTGGGTATTGTTTTTTCCCATGGTTGATCTTATAGCCAAGCATATCAAGGATCACTGCTGCTGAAGTGTAAACCAGTTCATTGGTGATTGTTGTAGTTAGAATTGCCCTCAGTTTGAGAAAGAGAGATCCATAAAATTATTTTTTAAAAAAGGCAAAAAACATTTTTTTTAACCTTCACCTCATTCACAACATCAATATTTAATCTGTACATTAAAAGTTGTATAAATGTCTGTTAAAACTGTTGTTTATTTTTCTGTCTTTGTCCGCTTATCTTAGTTGACCATTCTTTAAAAAGCATTAGTATAAAATGACTAGTGTTAAACCGTAGCAGGGTTTGTATGGTTTGATCTTAAAAATCTGATTTTTTAAGCTGTTGTGTCATAGTTGTGCAATCAAGAAAATTCCTGAAACTGTGTTGTTAAACTTCTGTAGATCAGCATTGAGGAACTGCTGAGAAATGATGCAATTGACCCACCATATAAATCATGTTTGCCTGTTTTAAGAGATCGTATTATTTTTATAATAATCTATTGGGTTTTATGGTCTTGTCATTTGGACCTTGAGTCTGTAATAATTTATTCTTCAGTTCATTCATTCTGCATCATCAGGAACCAACAGTACAGGACCCAACATGAAACAGGGAAGCAGGATTGGCAGGAGAAACTTAAAAATGTATTTAATAAAGTAGAAAATAACAAAACCAAGGACACAACAAAAATGCATAACAGATGACCTGACCAGCAGGAACTGCAAACCAGACACTTATATAAGCTGAGGGCAATTAACAACAGCTGGGGATGATTATTGACATCAACCTGCAGTGACTGACAGGGGACAACTTAAACAAAACATGACCAACAACATCACTGAAACACCAAACTAAACGGCACAATCCTCACAAGCATTGTTTCATGCTGTAATAAGTTTATTTGCAAATATATTTAAATGTGATCACACCTCTAATGATTCTTTTGTGAAAAGCACTTGGATTGAGAATTTAAATTGTGAATTATCTTGATATATTTACTGCAGAAACATATTGTTTTTCTTGTTTGTTGGTGAACTTGAACCAAAAAATAAATAAACAGATTTCAAGATGATCTGATTTATCTCCTCATCAAGGAGGGAGTCTTTAGCATTTGAAGAATAGAGGAAATGGTGAAGAACAGTGAGTGACTTGTAAACAGTATTTTTCCTGGTGAATATGCAAATAAGAAACTGCTGTTATCTGTGAACAAAGGAACGATGAAGCAGCCCCTTTTCAGAGCCTGCGAGCTGTTTATACAAAGGAGAACAAAACTTTCCCCACAACAGTAACCTTCAGCAGCCTTGGTTCTTTTTCTACGATGTGCTCTACATTCTGATAGAGACCCATCAAGACAACACGCGGGAATGCAGATTTTCCAAATAATTTACAAGTGAATGTAAAGGCTTAAAAATCACAAAAAGAGTTTCACAGTTTAGACAAAAAGATTGTTGGAATTTGATCCAAACTGAGCAGTTTTTTTTTCCTTTATACATCTTAAAATAGTTTAGAAAATAAAGTGGAATCTATGGTTTTCTTAAACCAACACTGTATCTCATTTTATGGTCACATCTTTATGTCTTTGAGCATTGAAGGAAAAGTGCAATTATTTTTTTTTTTCTCATTGAAACAATCTTTTTTAAGTTCAGTAAGTCTGACAGCTAAAGGAGAATGAGACTTTTAGGAAAGCACAGTGCTGAATAGAAACACTGTTTCATTCTTCTACCTTAATGATGAATAATAACCGGTTTTAGCCTTACTACAGACTGCAGTCTCATACAATTAAACCGATGCTCTGTTTTGTGCTGCCTCAGCACTGAAAGCTCAGAGTTTTAGATATGAAGAAGTTTAAATTGGTACCAACAGCTTCAGCACTGCTGCTGTTATTGGATGTTTTAAAATGGCATTCATGCAAAATAAAACTGTTTTTAGAGTGTTTGGATTCCCTGCATGGCATTGATTCCAAACACATCGCCCGGGTAACACTGTCTTCACAAGAAAATCATTTGAAGGTTCTAGAGTTTTCTAACCAGTCTCTGGACCTCAGTCCATTAGAGAATTTGGAGGGAATTGATAGTCCATGTTTCCCAGCAACAACCCTGAAACATCACAGAGAAGATCTGCATGGAAGAATGGACCTAAACAGCTGCTACAAAGCGAACCTGGTAAGACCTACAAGAAGCCTTTGACCTGTGTCATCAGTCACATGCACCTGTACAGGGGATGATCCATACTGGTGCTTTTGGGTTTTTGGGTTGTTCTGGTCGTGGAGGGTCAAAGAGAGGAGCGTATTAAGGGGAGTGCAGGTGTGTCTTGCAGTTCCCTTGAGGCCACCTCAAGAGACATGATGAAAATGGAACGTACCATTGTTGTGTGAGTGGTAAAGGTACAATCACATATACAGCTGCCACAGATGGGAAGGCATCGGTAGAATCTTGAAGATTAACTCCTGCTGCCCGATATTTTTGAAAATTGTTAGCATGGTCATGAATCCAGACGGTGACAGTCCGGCGGCCATCAGTCAGGCGGGGATGATGCCATTACAAAATTGGACGGCAGCTGGGTGGCCACAGGTTGGTGGCAGCCGGGTCACAGGCTGGCAGCAGCTCTGACTGGACGATGTGTAATTGTCTCCGGATGACAGTTGTCCATGTCAAGTGCCACCGGTCACCCGGTAGCTAGAGCCGATGTTCCCACTGCTCGCATATTCTTAGCACGCTACAAAATATTTGCAGTACACAAAACAAAATTCAATACTACTTACGTACACAATTATACTATTAACATCAAAAACAAAATTACAAACTCAGTTCATCCTTCACTGAACTATAGTTTGGACTTCTATTTCAGATGCAAACATCACAAGAGTTGTGCACACCTGATTTATGTGAGTTCCTCCGCAAAAAAAAGGAGAACCTCAGAGTGTGCTGTGCAGTGATGTTGTGTTGTTGCTCATAGTGGTCCTCAGTGTGCTCAGGGAGCCTGTGTGAATGCAAAGATACATGAAACCTTAGAATGAACAAGCATCTGGATATTGCCGGGGCCCAGCCCATCTCAAGAGCCTTCATCGAGTGCTCGCGCAACCACCGTACAACTTCCAACGGTATTAGCCAATCAACAGATGATTCGGAGACCCCCCTTTCAGTCAAATATCGCACTGCTGCCTTCCTGCCACCCACCTGCCACTGCACAAAATTCTTGAAGTATAAATACATGATTTTTGAATTCCTTTTTTACATTCTGTCTCTCACAGTTTAAGTGCAGCTGTGATGAACATTACAGACGTGTAAACTATTTAAGTTGGACGACTGCAAAATCCTAAAATTAGCAATAAATCATCATTTATTGGTTCACTGAATATTATTGAAGTTTGTTTGTGTTTTTCTGGGCCAAAGTTGACCTGAATCACAAAGGTAAAGTATAAAAATTAGAGATTTTTAAGGATAAAGCATAAACTTAATGATTGGCTCATACCAAGTCTAAATTTACATCCTCTCATTTACTGTGTTATGAAGTATAGTGTTGACAGTGGGAAAAGGAAAGAGCATGGCCGTGTTTTACAATGCTTCTTCTTGCGTTTTCTACACCACGATTTATTGTTTTGTGAAATTCTCTTTTTGCTCATGCGAGCAGCTGGCTTTATTTTCTCTGCTGTTTGAAAGCAGCACTTTAGGATGATTCACTGAACATGCATCCTTCACTATGAGTGACTGCTGACAGAGGCATTCTGGGATGCAGTTTAGGGGTGGCGCGCATCAGTATGCTCTGCATGTTATCTCCAATCTGTCGGGACCGCATTATGAAACAGGCTTCAGGGACTCTGCCCATCATCAACCTTTTCACTCCTATTAAAGATTCATGGTGCTGCTTGTTTGTCTGTGGCAACACAACAGGAGTCTGAGCTGCAGATGCCCAAGTAGTGAGACGCAAACAGTGGACTAGAAAATACAAAGAGATCATCTTTTATCCTCAAATAATTTAGAGGGATTATGTTACGAGTAGAATAACTATGATTGGCAGGTTTTTTTTAACGGTTAACGAGAATGTGAGTGTTGCTCCAGCGTCACCAAAATGTCAAGTGAATACTACTGAGTTCTTCTCTTTAAAAATCTATTTAAAAACATAATGGTCTAAATAATGGCTGAACTATTTTCTTTAAAACGTTTGGGGATGACTAATAAAAGCCAATTTTCCTTATCAGAGTAGCTTATTACAATTCAATTCAATTTTATTTATATAGCCTTTACACCGGTAATTGTACCACACCATCAGTCAAAAAATATAAGCAATAGCTGGTTACTAAACTAAACTAAACAGAAATAAAACTAAACTAAAAATAAGAATCTTCAGGGTTGTTCAGATGAACGATCCTCTCCAGGGACAGACAGGTTATGTACCAGGACTATTTGTTTGTTTATTAGTTTATTTGACAGGGACAATGTGCAAAAACATTAAAGATGCTTTACACTAGATAAATAGCCAAAGTTAGTTTCCATCTGCAGTCCCCAAACAAGTGAAACTGTAGTATAAATGTCAAAGGTCATAGAAATACCCACTCGCACATTAAACATTTACACTAACTGTTGATTACATAATAAAATTATGCAGTAAAGTCTAACTCAAACCTTATCACTGCTTACAGACCAAGAAGTCATTCAAACACAATCACACATTAAACGTTACAAATGACTACTGGTTACACAATAAAAAAATAAACAAAATTTTACAATTAAACTAAACTCATATCATGCTATTTACCACACTTAATTATGACACTGTTGCTTTTTCAATGGTAATTTCTTAAGATTACACAAGAAATGCTTCAAATCTGATGAAAGTTTCTGAATCTGTGGGAATTTGTTCAATTATTTGATAGCTTTGTAAGAAAAGGCTGTCTGCCCAAAGGCCGAGCTACGTTTGGGTAGTTTTGTAGCTGTGGCCATAGTTTGTTTTGTTTGTATTTTTGAGTGTTTTTCTGTCTTTTTTTTGTCTGCAGTTCTTCCCCTCCTGTCTTTGTTTGCAGATTGGTGCCCGAATCTGGTTTTGTCAAAGTTTTGTCAACCAATTTGACTTCATTTCTGAAAGTTCAAGCCATTTAATCTGGTGTCCTGCAATTGTGGGTACAACACCATTGATTCCTGACCGAATGACCTGCCCCCCCAACACACACACACACACACACACTTCTATAATCATCCTCCAACTTGCTCACCCACCTTATTTTGTGCCCTCACCCCTATTTCTAACATCCCACTCACTTCTCTTCTTTTCCATCTGGTCCGAAAAAAAAAGTATTCAATCATAATGAAAATAAATTAAGTTTTGCCCCAAATACAAAACGTTTGTTTTCTTCTCTTTCTTTTGTACCCCTCTCTTTTTCTCACATCTTGTTTTCTGTCCAGTCCAGAAAAAAAGGAGAGAACATAATCAATATAAATAAAGTTTAGCTTCAAATTAAAAAGGAGTTTATACAAATATATGCATTGTGTGTCAGAAGATTCTTAACCCCTAATTGTAACAGTAAAATATGTCCAACACAAAAGGCTTTCAGCTCTGATCTGTCTGCTCAGCTGTTGCACAGGACAAGTAAAAAAAAAAAAGTAGAAAAATGTTCATGAATGAGTTCTGTCTACGGGCTTCCTGCGACGGGCAAACACTTATTCAACACGCAGGGGTAGGCAAGACAAGCAGTAACAGATTTTTCATTTGTTCAATCCTGCAAAATTCTGCAGACTGCTGAAGGAGTCCAATAGGGCTGTTCATACAGTATAAGAGCACCCGCGTTTCGTGCAGCCTGACTGTTAGAAATGGGAAAATTGGGGCAGTTTGTGTGGCTATCCTATGGGCATCCTATGAATGCTTACGTATCATGTGCACCACGTTTGTGCAGCATTTGTGCACAGTCAGTGAAGTGCCAATACTCACACCTTTCTAACAACTAGAATATGGTGTAAAGACACTGTACAACAATGTATGATCATATATATCATAAGTGCATGCAACTTCCACCAGCCTTACAAACACTTCAAAACACACTTACCACACACACGACAATGACACACCTGCGCTCCCCTGAAGATGCAGCCGCTCCTCTCTATGACCGTCACCGGGCTCGGACTACCCGAAACCCACAGCACTCGCATGAATCAATTCCTGTACAGGTACTTATGACTGAGGCTTAAAATGTAGTTGATGGAGTTGAAGTCTGGCATATGTGACTCACTGGGACAGAATATGCAAAAGAGTTGCCAGACCGACTTTTTCTAACCTACTTTGAAGAGATTATCTGCACTGAGCTGCTGTCCCAATCAATTCTGTCTCTAAAAACAAACAAAGCAGATGTTTAGTGAAACATGGAGTGTCTCATTTCAACAATCTCTTTTACCTTGTATAAATTATTGATTAGACAAGAGCAGAGACAATCTCAGGTCAATATTTAATAAAGGATACAGCCTTCATCTCTTCTGATGAGCGTTTATCTTAGTTTACCTCCTTTGAATTATAGACAGCTTTCAGTCTCTTGATAGATATTTCCTTCCCTTCATCTACAGACTGCAATGCTCTTTTCTTGTTTCTTTTTTTTGTCCCAGAAGCTTTGGAGAAACACCAGAAATCCAAGAACTCACATCAGTTTTACTTTTTACAGATGAATATTCTCAGCTTTATTTTGCCTTTTTGCTTACTTTAGATAAATTACAATGCAGCAAAGAGGCAAATTTTATGTTTCCAAGAAAGACAAAGCAAAGATTAACAGGACATCAGGGACAGAACTCTTTTAAAAGACATCAAGGCCTGACACACATCCAATACTACACTCAAAAGTTGGCCTGTGGCTTCTGTTGCACAATGCACCAATGAAAAATGAACTACAGGCAGAAAATACAAGCAGCTAAAGGGAAAATGAATATGCAACAACGTGCCACCTTGGCCTTCCACAAAAACAGAAATGCGCACATGACTTTTACTGATCTGCATCCTGACATGTTTTTCTCTCACTAAGATTTGATGGGAGCATATACCTAATAGGCAGTTCACAAGCAAAAGGGAAACGCATGAATACCATGCATAATAAATATGTTACTCACATGTTTGTATTGTTGCTTTTGAGTTCAGAGACGCTGTTTGAAACTTTACAAGGAATTGAGGCACTACTTCACACAAAGTTATTGTGGCTCCATCCATCCATCCATCCATCCATCCATCCATCCATCCATCAACACACTGAATCCCTTTTGAGGTCACAGGGTTGCTGGAGCTTATTTCAGCTTACTGTTGGACAAAGGTGGGGTTCTATTTATTTATCCTGCTCCTGATTCCCAATGATTTGAATAAAGAAATATTCAGAGATACAATTTTATAGCTTTTTTTTTTCTTTCTCTGACATGACAAAAATGATCAAAGAACATGCTAGAACATTCCAATGCACTTTTTATTGGAATGGGTCTTTCAGCAATAATGAGCAACTAGTTGTGGGGACTGCAAAAAATCCTTTTTTAAACAGTTCTTCAATGACTCTTGGACAGGGGTTTCTTTAACACAGCTGCCACAGCACTAGCAGTACTTTCCAATGCTTCACAGTCAAGGCAGACAAAAAGCCCAACTTGCAGCGTTCTCATCCCAATTCCAGACTTTGTTTCACATGAATAATAAAGCTCCTGCAGTTCTGTTTAGGGGTTCAGAGGTTAGCCAGCACTGAGCGACAGCAGGTATTGATCAGACAAGAAGGCACAAGCAAATAGAATAAAAACAGACCAAGAGTTCATTTTTTCCTCTCTTTATACCACCCACTTTCACTGACTTTTTATGCTTTTGGTCTTTCCTGTATCCTGTTTCTTTTTTTACAAATACTTTTTCGGTATACATTTTGCTTCACTTCATTTATCTTTTTCCTTTCTTTTCATTTTTTTCTTGCCACTGCAACCTCTTTTTTATCCTTATTACATTTTCCATGCAACTTTTATGTTACCGCCTGCAGTGAATCACTCATGACTTAAACTCCATGTCTGTATTTCATGGCTTCACAAGCACAAACTTGTCTTTAGACTATATTTAAACTTCATGCTACAAAATCTGTGCCACCAGAGGGACAACGAAAAGGTAAAAGTAGGCCATAGTTGGGCACTTTTCAAACAAAGCAAAAAAGACTTACTGCTTTTCTTTTAGCAATCCATCTAAAGCACAGAAAAAAAACATGCTATAGCTCAAGGAATATTGTATAAAGGGAAAGTAACCTTTTAACATGCCCCACATGGGTTTGTGCTGACAAACAGAAACTGATATTGATTAAAAAAGGCACCACCTGAAAAACATTTTTACGTGCTGAGGAGGAAGCTTTAGGGTGTCTGAAGTGACAGCGCAACCAAACACTTCAACGCAAAAATAACTCTTGGACATTTCATAGTTATAAATGTCATTATTCAGCACTGACATGCAGGATAAACATCACACACCAGGTCCAGAAGCAGCTTGTAATGCTTACTTGGCATTACGAGCTGATCTTTTTGTCTCATGGAGCACAGAGTGTGTGGACACAAAACGCAAAACAGGAGTAAAATAAACAATTGATTGTATTAAAAAAACAAAAAACAACAACCAAAACATGAATTGATTATTCATCCGTGTCGCAGTCCACAAAGGAATGTCAAGAATTTCATTTTCTGTTTAAAGTTCTTTTCCAGACCTTTTAATGTTCTTTTCAGGGTTCGATTTCAGACCTTTTCAGAGTTCTTTCCGATCGAAGGTCCAATGTTGGGTAGCTCGCCATGCACCATTCAATGGCGCAAATGGTAGACAGTTCCAGTGAGAGTATGATGTAGAACAGAAAAAAAAACCTGACCTAAGCAAGGTGAGAGAAACAATTTTTCAGACACATTTTAAACACGCACACACACTTTATACACTAAACAGAGGGAAAGTTCACCTCTTATCGCTTGTTTTTGTCCACATCATGAAGGAAAAGTTTGTTTTAAAGAAGCCTGCACATATAGAACATTCTTCAAGAACACTCAGCAGCCAATCAGAATTGAGTATTCACCCGGCCCATTTAAAGTGCACAAACACAATGTTTGTTTCTAATGACTGTGTATCAGGATCTTTGTTTTCTTGGAGTAATACTGCAGACATTAAAGTCTTTACAGTTCTGCTTGTCTTACTGATGATGTGTTTTGTGCACACAAATTAAACTTCTGAGTTAAAACTTTATACATTTCAGACAATAAAAATAAAGGGAAACATTTTCTCTCCTGACTTTTTTCATGTTTAAAAGAATACTGTCGTATAAAATTTAACTCGTAAAATTGTGATTAATCGTGATAAATCACAATCCAAAACCGTGATTAATTCTGCATTTTTTTAATCGATTGACAGAACTAATTAATATTAGAAAAAACGGCTCCTTGGAGGGATCCGGCTCTGGTCGCTCACACCAAAGAGCGGCTTTAAAGTTGTTTCATTTTTACTTTTACATTCCATTATCCACCTCAGCTTAATATAAACATTCACCTGAGCACGAGTCTTGTTGGTTGCACTGACAGAATTAAATGTTTTACAAGTGTTGGTTTGTATGCACAGGTATGTGTGTGAGCTGTTGTGTTATGTACATATTAACAGGTTTGTACAGTAATGTGATAACAAACTATCCAGAAGACCAAAGAGTGAAAGCGATCCAAAGAAAGAAAGTGATATATGTGCCATGTGTCATGAAAACAGATGGAATACTGCCCTCAGCAAATATCAAATAAAGGATGGTCCTGCACCTTTTTTTTTGGCTTTTTTCCTTTTATCAGTGCTCATTTTAGGAAAATCCACCCTAAAAACTGCTGCAGTAATTCCCTAACTTTTCCAGGCAGCTTTGCCTGTTCAAGTGCGAAAGCAAACAGAACTAAATGAAGGTGTGAAAACTTTTAGCATTTCCTGTCCAACCACATCAACTTCATGGGACTCTCCCTGTGTGAAAGTCCCACAACACATTTACCAGAAGTCTCCCATTACACCATTAAAGTTATGCAGCTGCTTATAAAAATAATTTTTAAGCTAAAAAAAAATAAAAAATAGCAAATTAAGGGGACTTAAAAAGTCAAACAGACAGAGCCTTTTATGCATTTTCTAAAAAAAAAAGTATGCCATCATGTTTTTGAAAAGCAGGTTTATGCCGACAAACCAGGTTGCTAAAAAACTTTACTCACATGTCAAATAACGTCACATATTTCCCATAATGCATTCAGAGTATTTTAGCTCATTTTAATTGCAGAACACTATGTAAAACTTGGCGTTTTTTCTTTACATGAAGGGTAGCGCTCACCTTTAGGAGCTATAAGACCACCTCTGCTGTCCTTATTGGAACAGTAAGTTCACTCTCTGCTGTGTTCTTAACAAAATCCAATTTAAAATGAATGGGAAATGTGGTACTCGGGCACATTTCTTAACCTTGTGGGATGTTTGAACCTGATTTACATCAAGTTTCTTTTCATTGCTCTGAATGCTACACTTAAACTGTAAGATGACAGTGTTTTGTAGTCAGAAAAAGCCCTCAGGCTCGCCCCTCATTGCTGTGCTGCTGATGCTAATGATACGCTAACTTGAGTGAGGGTCGGGTGTGCTAAATGCCACTCACAGGTTTCAATCACTTTCTTAAATCTTTGGAAGGAACCATCCCACATTTTTAAAACGACTCCCTTGGTAATTGAAAGCTCTCAAGTGCCAAGAGTCCAACAATTCACCTTGCATATTTAAAAGGCAGAGTCCATCTGGATGGTACACATACCAGCTGTAAATGATGAAAACTTTTATGTCCCTGTAACTGATCCCTTAGTCCCGTCAGGACAGCAGAACTGTCATTCCACCTTAAATGGCTTTCTCTTTACTTACTTCAGTTCTAGGCACTTGAGTGAAAAAATGAAACTATTCTGCTCCACTGAAGGGTTTCAGTGTTTCATGTACATCTTTGAAGTGACATTTTAGCTTAAGGGATAAAATCTAAGATAAAGTTCCTCATAGTAAATGAAAGTGATTTTTTGTCTTTTTTTTAATGCAGATTTTCTCTGTTTTTAGACTTGATACTTAAGCTATGTTCATGTCACCCTCTGTGATGCGTGTTCAAGCGGCCACCTAATGAAAAGTCTATATGTAAAGGCATGAAAATACGTGTTTCTGGCTTCCACGTTCAAAACATTCATGCGTAGCTGAGCAAGTTTCTACAATCGTTTTTGGGTTCGTACAAAATGTGTGCCAATTGAACGTGGGTTTAAAGGTAAACCAGGTCAAACTTTGGATTGGAAAATGGTTTATTTCAAACAATCAAAGAATAATGCATAAACAAGACAACCAATAGAGGTTTATAGCCAAACAAAGACAGATCAAACACAGGATAATTAGGCATAAAATTGATTGGAAAATACTCATTCACCAAGTAATTAATTAAATTCATACCCCTACATGTACATAAACATATTTGTTCTTTTGTAAGATAGTCACAAAAAGTTCAATAAATTGCTTGAAAGGGAGTGGGAGGAAGCAAACTTTTACTATTCCACTTCTGGTCTTCCTTCCTTCCTTTAAATGTTTCATTTTCTTTACCTAAATTATTATTATCTGAACTTCTGATCAGTTCTTTTTGCTTAACCAACACAAATTCAGATAATTAAGAACACTGAACAATCAATAAATCACACGATAAAGAAAACAGTGTAACAAATACAGAACAAGGGACACAAAAATGCACAGAAATTTTTCTCATCAGAAAAAATATCAATATTAATCATATTTTGGGAAACAATGTGGAGTGATTAACCATCTCCAATAATTGATTTAGTAATGTTATCCTTTTTTTTAATTTTAAATCAAATGAAATTAATCTTTATTTATAAAATACGCTTCTCATACATTGAACAACGCAAAGCGCATTACATTTGATTTGAAACATTTAAAAACAAAAACCAACACAATAAAAACCCCAACCCACCCACCCCCTTCCCCTCCATTAACACATACAACCCATGACCTCAGACATAAAGAACACAAAGAAAAAAAAACTTTTTTGTTATTATTTTTTTATTGACAGTATTTTTTTTTATTTTTTTTTAGTCGGTAGAAGTCAGTGTCCTTGTCACAGATGAACCAAGTTAAAGATATGGGAGGATGTGAAACAAAAAGGTTCAGAATCTGTCAATTGTCCAAGGTTGGTTTTCTTTCTTCTGCTGTCTGATTGACATTTATTCTTCTGGTTTCAACAGAATTTAGAAGTTCTGAATAAAGGTCAAGTTGTGTGCAGGTCAGAACTTTGCTGACAATCAGGGTCACAGTTGACTTTTAGAGATAGTGGTAGATCCCATGCGCCATGATTTCCTTGAATTAAATTTGACTCTTCTAATCATTACTGCATTTGTTTGCCAGTACATCTGTGACCAAACACTTCTCAAAGTCTTTCATGTTGTTGACAACCAGAACCTTGGAACTGGTGATGCCTTGTAGCATCAGATCTGTGTAGCCGTATTAAAGCTAATTTTATCAGTCATCTGGTTTAGATAATCTGTTCTCATTAGTTTCCAAGTTAAAAAAAAGCTGAAATAACACATTTTTTATTTTAAAATTGTACATGAACCGGCAAAGGTCTCCTCAATTAGAGAGAAGAGAATTCTTCTGACAGATGTCTTTCCCTGCAGTCACCACAGCACCAGGCTGTTTGTTTCACACTCAAACCTTAGCAAAACAACTTTATTACACCAGACATTTATTAAAGATGCTACAAAGTTCAAATATGTCCTAATTGTTTGTCCATCCATCCATTTTCTTAAACTGCTTATCCTTCTCAGGCTCACAGGGTTGCCGTAGCCTGACCTGGCCTGGCTACTGTGACGTACACCCTGAACGGGTTGCCAGACTCTCGCAGGGCCACACACTAAGAAATGGATTCCTAGGGACAATTTAGAGTCACCAATTACCCTATGAAGCATGTTTTTGGACTGTGGAAAAAAGCCGAAGTTCCCGGAGACAACCCACACATGCACAAGGAGAACATGAAAACTCCACACACTGGGGTTCGAACCAGGTTCGTCTCACTGCAAGGCAAGAGTGCAGCTAATTGTTTGTATTTAAGAAAAATATATAACTAAGATAAATCACCTTATTCTGAATAGATCTCCTTTGTAACAGGGATAGAAAAGAAAACAGATTTCAAAACATCATTTGAAGCACAGTAAGACAGAGAGAAACACACACAGTAAAACCTTTACTCACCTGCTTCCAACAGACAGAACCTTCACACAAACACAATTCAATCTTTTATCTTATAAAGGAAAATGGGCAGCCTCTAAAAGAGAGAATGTATCCTGCCAGAGGAAAACAACACTGTCATTGCAAGTTTTTAAGGGCCTCCAACAAAAGCCTGAAGCTAGAAACTTAAGATTCTGACAGTTGCAATGTTGCAAATAAGAGGACTCAGTTGTGAAAACCTCAAAGCAATGACAGTAAAGATGTACAGAAAAACAAAACGTTGCTTTTTACAGATTGATCTAGGATTGATCTTTTTTTTTTAGTTTCCATACTATAAGTCTAACTTTTTAGAGCTAAATTGGACACAATCAGTAGTACTTCTTTCTGTGACCCAGTTTGACACCCAGTTTTGGACCTGCATTAGTCCAAAATGAGCAAAAAAATTAGAAAATTAGAGGGCTGTTTTTTTTACTTTTTTTCTCCATACAACAAAGAAAAATAGCATAAAGTCCAGAACGATCAGATTCTCCTCTACGTTGGTTTTGGACTCCAGCCGCTGATCACGTCAGCAACACATCACGAGTCAAAGCAAGGGTCCTGACTGGTTGATGCAATGCAAATTCTTAACCAAAGTTCAGTTGTTACAGCACTTTGAACATTGTAGGACCCAAAACTCACTGCGGACAGACCGCCGCGCTACGCCTGATGCTCAATACGCGCCGCAGGACCTCTGATTGCTTCTGTACATTGACTTAACCCTGAAACTGGACACCTCTGATGCAAATTACATTTGAGGTGAATGTAACTTTAGGGAGAAAGAGTTTTTTTTTCCTTGTATGACCTAACATCATTTTGACATTCGCTTAACATAAAAAAATGTACTTAGATTTGCTCATTTTATTAAGGTGGATGTTGTTAGAAATTTAGAACAAGGTTGTTGCATAATCAAACATTGTTTACAAGACAACATAACCTTGAAGCCTCCCGGAGCCATGTTTATGACTGGTCTTCCACTCTAATCACAGTCTTTTAGGGAACATCTTCATATTGCCTCTTGAATGCTGACTGGCTTTTGATGAGGATTAGAGTTCAGCACACAAAAAATGTGCCAAGTGACAGTGTCCATGGATTTCGCAGAGATGTGTATTACATGATGTCCTTTGTCAGAGCTGAAAACACACAGCGATGACTTGAGCCATGGTTGTGTTTGTGGAGAGCAGATTGTGAAAGCATGATAAATCCTATAAGTATCCCATCACATGTAAATCCAAAGCAATCTATTGCTGGTACCACGAAGGATCAAAGTGAAAATGAAGGCATCCTGAAACCCCCTGAAACAGGAAAATCCATGAAGCAATACTCCACACATGGGCAATGTAGGATTTAAAACCCAGTGGGAGGATGCATGTGAATATGATTTTGGCTGGACATATGGACAGAGACAAGAGGCGGATTACGTGTCTGGTTTAGTGATCACTTACGTTTCCTCATTCACCTGGGAGCTTATGAGAACATTGAGTTTCAGAACATTCTTTTTCAGGCCAACATCTCTTGAAGTCCAACTTTGATCATCTTTTGATCCATTTTTAAAGAAGTGGTCTTTTAATTATGATTATGCTGTTTTTAGCCAAGCAGTTTTCTAGAATATAGTTTATGCAGAGCAACAGGAGTTAATTAGAAATTTGCCTCTGAGTTGTGGATGGGACTGTTGGCACAGAGCAACCCCACCTCTCCTTTACAGTTGCTGAGAGCTTCCTGTTTATGCTGCATCAGTCCCTCACACCCCCAACCTAACATGGCGAGCAATATTGGAGCAATCCAGCCGTGCAGTTTTCTGGATCTATTTGTCTTCAAGTGGATGTATCATGGAGCGGAGCAGGGAGCTTGTGGCCCACCAATAGTAGATTTTACGAGAAAATAAGCCACTTATTTGTCTGCTCCTGATTCACAACGGTTTGAAAAAAAATAATCAGAAGTCCAATTTAAATTATAATTTTCCTTGTTCGTGTCCTCTATTACCAGAAAAATGCCACAAGAACATATTAAAAACACCACTTTCAATGGAGTGGATCTTTCAAGCAAAGTCACTGCTATAAAACTGTGAGTCTTTGCGAAAACTGAAACATCAAGCTCCCAGTTTTTACCCTGAGTTTTAAGACATTTTAAATACAAGTTCATAAAATAAGAAGGAAAGACCCCAAATAATCCACACAGGACACAGTGGGTCAACTTTGGTGCAAACAACAAACATTCTCAAAGGCATCTGCAAGCAGCAGATGCTATTTTTCATGTTATTCTTTGGGCAACTGTAAATTCTCGAGAGGCTAAGAGAAATGAAACGCGAGGTGTTATCCTGAAAACTTGCCAAGATGCGATCCCATTAAACAGAACTCCGCAGGCTTCCTGTCTGCTCTCTCAATTTGTGCTACGGTATCTCCACTGTTAATCTCTGTAGTGGTAGATCAAGGACCAATTTTTCACAAACACACCCAAACAGGAAGCTGTCAGCCCCCCACATGAGGTCAGAGACTTTTTAAAGCACTCGTATTAAACCTCCATTAATTACTTACACATCTGCAGTGTTAGATGTGAGCTGCTACCTTGTCTCAGCAGTGATGCAAAAGGAGAACTGCTGTCCTTGACACCGGCGGTGACTTTGCTCCTGACTGATAGCATGTCTTTTCTTGACAGATAACATTCTGCTTGTCAGCTAAGAAGCTCTGGAAACTTCTTTGCTCTCAAAAGTGCTTTTCCTTTACCTTTGGTGCAGTCCCAAAATGCTTTTTCATTAAAACTCTTCAGTATTTTTTGATGGTCTCTCATAATTTATGAAAAGGTAACACAACAGCAAATCAACTTTTTGCTGGCTGTCGACCTGTACAAATGAGGCTTTAAAACTGCTAATTGTTGGTCCTTGCTAATTTTTTTGACAATTTCAAATAAACTTGTTTAACTCCTAAAAAAATATAGCCTAAAACTGTCTGTGTAAAAGTAAAATGATAAATTAATAAAAAAGAATTAAATGAACAAACAGGGCCACCTTTGACCTGGTGGCTTTTCCCGGGTTAATAGCCCTGAAGAGAATTGAAGAAAACTGCCTTTCTTAAGCAGTTATTACAACAAAATCTGTAAATAAGCCTTTATTGTAAAGGCTAACTTAAATTTTTCTCACTTAACTGGTCTTACAAAAAATATATATCTTTCATAGAAATTGTCTAACAAAATGACTAATACCTAGAAAGTTACAAAAAAAAAAAAAACATCACATCCTGTGCAAAGAAGTGCAAAGCTTTTCTCCACAATGTGATAGAACCTTAAACGTAACGAGTTTAGGATACTATTATGTTGACTTTCCAAGGCCCACTTCTATCATCCATCAGAAAATAATATAAATTAACTAAGCTAACAGGCTTTTAAAAGCATTGCCCTCCATACTAAACAGTATTTAAACTACAAGCTTAAATTCCAGACTGTCAACAAACGTCCTACTACCTTAAGCAGGCTATAGTAACATCTGTAAACATCAGAATTACAAGCTTGTAAACCACACACAGACTTAATGGAAGTTGCAAAAAGAAAATTGCCAACCAACATTTTAAAATGCCAAGAAGAGCTTCTGCTGAAAGTCTGTATTAACCATTGCCACCCAAACAAAGCGGAATAAAGCAATATTCTAAAAAATATGAAAAACATTGCACTCTGTAACTTAAAAAAAAACTTTCTGTATGTGCGCAGATACAAAAACAACTCAAAAAATGTCTCATTTCCTCTTGTTTCTTCATATGCAGCCCTCATGCCTCACTCCTGTGGGTTTGTAGATTTTCCTGACTTCTGAGGGCTCAGTGTAGTTGTCAATGAACAAATTCAACAAATAATTTTGCAGCAAAACATGGAAGTCCAACAAATGTGTTTAAACCTTATTTAAGCCATTGTTTGATCCTAGGGAAAAAAATCAGAAATAGATGGATTTATGGATTTGAACAATTTTGTGAAAAGACAATGATGAGAGATGCACAGTGGTGTAGTGGTTAGCACAAAGCTATTTCATAGTAAGACAGCTCTGGTTCAATCCTGGCTGAGTTTGCGTATTTGTGAATATGTGTTTTTTTGCAGGGCACGACAGTTTATGTAGGTTGATTGGTGACTTCCATTAGTTGTGTGTGTCCCTCAATGGAGTACATTCTTGACCATTGTGTACCATGTCCAGTGTTGCCAGACAAAGCCACCATTTTCCAGCCTAAGTCATCTATAAACAGCCAGACCCTACAAAAAAATGCCCAAATGGTAATCAGTGGTTAGTTGACCATAATTAGCAGTAGTTGATCATCTTTTGTTTCTTCCTTTTTGTATTTATTTATTAGTAGAGAACTCAGGGCCTACGTCATGTGACAGCAGGTGAGGATATTGACAGGTGAGACACAGCCTTCACCTGACTGCACGTTCTCAGTTGAAACGGCCCCAAACCCACCCAAATTTTATGTCCACCGGCACTAAGCAATTTTTGCCTGCAAAACCAGAATCAAAACCATCCAGTTGGATGGAAAACCATCCAAACTGGCAACCATATATTTGCTTTGAAGTATTTAGCAATCCCTGTGACTATGCACTGGGCCAAGGAATATGTGACAGGTGGATGGATCATTAATGACGTCAACATCCACACTCACTCACAAAAAAAATGCATCTTTAGATGTTAAATGTTTCAGTCTGAAAGGGTTACAAGATATGTTTTGGTGTTGGGCCTCAAAGAACAACATTCAGGGAAATTATCCTGAAATAAGTACTTGGAATAGTTAAAGTGATAAAAGAACCTGAAAACAAGAACATATCTGCAGGTCTCACTTCTCAAATATGAGGTGTGTTTTCTTCTCTTTGACAGCCCCATGTGCAACAACCCCAGTCTGCTGTACTGCTTTAAGATGAGTGCTTCGGCATGGCTGGAATGGAAAAAGAAAAAAAATGAAGAGATGGGTAAACAAAGATTTTTGCGCCGCAACATTTTGATGTAGCAATTAGGAGACAAATGAGATTTTAATTTTCCGGACATGTGGCTGATGGGTTTAAAAACAACAGCTGGTGAGAGACATATGTCAGAGAAAAGAGTACATTTGAAGATGGGAGTTAAAAATAAACAGAGTCCCCAGAATCTTCTGCACATCTGTTGAAGTTCCTGTCACGCTCTGTGAAGTCATGGGAGAATCCAAACACACCAAAAATTAAAGGCACAAGAAGCTGGATGAAAATATACACAGAATGAAAGCAAAACATAAAATCAATGAGTATGAAGAATGGGCATTAGCTTAAGATGATGCAAGAAGAAGAGATATGTTAGTTCCCATGCTACTACTAATACTACTACTACATGCTACTACTATTACATGCTATTACGAGCACTTGAGACTGCTTCTTTAAATTGTAAATGCTTAACTAACTAATTTATATGTAATGTAATCAGCATTGTAACTGTTCTTATTTTTAACATTCGTTGTGTCTTTGTTGATTTTCGTCAATGCAGGGTTCCTTTGGAAAAGAGGTTTTAAATCTCAATGGGACCCCTTGGTTAACATTTTTTTATTTTATTTTTTTTACAAAAACGTTGTTAACAATCAAATGTGTTTATTCCATTATGTTACTAAATATATATAATTATTGATTAATTTGTTTTGATTTTAAAATGCACATTTCAATTTTAATTTCATTAACTAGGAAGGTTATTGTAATCTTAGTGTGATAAATTTTATATTCAAGCACAACCTCCATTTTTTTGTCCTTGTTCTTCTAGAAGACAAACTATGTCATAGTTTGTCTTATTTCTTTCTTTTAATCAAGTCAAATCAAATCAAACTTTATTTATAAAATGCGCTTCTCATACTTGGACATCTCCATAATGGACATCTCCAAGGTCTTCTAACTACACACTCGTACAGTGCTTCCTGTTACACTTTAATTTTTAATCAAACAGTAATATTTAAGACAGACATTTTTTTCGATCACCAATCCCCATTACCTCCACAAGCATCCCAGCTGTCATTGCTATGCTGCTCGATGCATTTTATGTCAAATTTCTCTGTATTCTTCTGAACCCCCCCTTTCTGATGTGGTCGGGGGGCTCATCTTGTCTACAAGATGTACCACAAGGGAAACCTAGGCACATTCCCAGGAGCCCTCAATGTCAAAAAGCCTACTGCTGCAACCAAAGAGAAGATCTGCAAAACATTTTAAATTATGGCAACTTAGAGGTTTGCATGTGTAAAAATGTAACAGCAAGAGAAAAAGGGAAAAATGGGAAAAATAGAAACACTTTTTTTTTTTGCACAACATTACATCTTCTTCTAATGTCCCATTTTAAACTTTTTCAACCTAGCTTGTAGCTTGACTCCATTACTTTCATGAGGGCATTTTGGGTCATCATTAGCACATATAGGGGGTGATCAGACATTGCGTCCTTATTCTTTATTTTCCGCAGCACTGATTTAATTTCAAATCCATACCATATGCTAAGTTGTCATTTAAATCAGTTGGGGCTTGTTATCCACGGCGCAATCTTAGAAAATCACCCTTAAAACCCACTTTTTTATGTGCAAAACTAGCTCTTTGTTTGGGACTTTAGTAAGTTAGTTGTACGTTTTGAAATTTGCAGTTTAAAACTATAGAAAAAAAGTTAAAGACCCAATGCGACGAAAATTGTTCTTGGTGCATTCATACGCTCTTGTGGCATTTTTTTTAAATGGAGGACATATATAAAAAAAAATAAGCTTAACATTCTGCGTATGTCTATCTTCAAATTGTTGTGAATCAGGAGAAGAAACAAAAAAGCCCATTTGAAAAAAATCGTACTCGTAAAGCTGGGACAGCCCTGCAAGCTCCCTGCTCCTCTTGATTTCTATGCATCCAGTTGCAGACAAATGTATCCATTAACATCTTAATTTTCTTTGTCTGAGCTGGAATCTGGATCAGAACTGTACAGCTTTTGTTGCACCGGTGATGTTCGGTAGTGGGTGTAAGAGGCTGTGAGCTAGCAGGAGAAAGTGTAAACCGAGAGCTCTTAGCAACAGGCAGGATAAGGGGAACATGGTTGCTCTGTGCCAACAGTCCCGCCCACAACTCAGAGGCGGATTTCTGATGAAGTTCTGCCGCTCTGCAGAAACAAAGTCCTAGAAAACAAAAATTGGCCAAAAATGGCATAATTGCTTTGAAAAAATATCATAATATGATCAGAGTGGGTCTTTAACCATTTTAGCCTTACTTTTTAATCTGTTCACCTAAAGGAGACATTTGCATCAGCTTCTGCTTGGAACACTGCGCTGCACTCTTGTTTTTTTATTTTGTTTATTTTTTTCTGTGGAATTGTTTTCTTTACCCTGTTGACTCAATTATTACCATGTGTGAAATATAGTTTCATTACTTTGATCTAAATTACTGCAAAGATCAACAATGAACATTAAGAATCCCCTGATCCTAAGTGCTCAGTAGCCCCTGGGGATCTTAAACTTACCTTGGAGCAAGCCTGTTACCATCCATATTTTGGTAGAAATGAGTATGTACCCCTAGAATAGTGACATCTGTGCAAAGAGGGCAATTTAAGCTGAAGACTAGTGTAAGCTATAATTTTCCGATTATGCCTAAGTGCGTGTTCAAGAATCGAGGTCTGGAACGATTTTGAGGTTTTTCACAAGAAGATTGATTCCTAACATGTAAGTGCTAATGACAGAGCTCTGGGTCTTCAAAATGTCCCTATCTGCTACCGTCTAAATGGACGTTCTAACACCAGGCATGATGCAGAAGACGCCCTCTGACCCTTGACCTATCAATTTAAACACAATGATTATGCATAAGCAAACAGTAGGCTGGGTCTTCATCTCCAATTGGTCCTTCATGCCTCCTTCCTCACTTGTAGTTTCTTGTGGACTCCGGCCCCAGATGAACTGTTTTTTTCCACTGGTCTGTGAATCCCATCCTCCACATGAGCTGGTTTAACAACCCCACATTCCTGTAGACACCTTCTGCTCCTCTGCAGCAGTTCAAATGCATCTCCAACAGCAGTTCTCATCAAAGAGCAGCTCAGACCTATAAAATCATTTCAACCTCTATGGAATATCAGAATTACACAGTATGCTATGTAAACTACAAATTAATTCAAAACTTTTAATCACTAAGGATTTCAAATGAATAAAGCAAATCAGATTATGTTAATTTTTATTGAACTGGAAACTGCCTCTCTTCTTCACTAGTCAGCAGGGTCATGTGATGCCCTGATGTTGCTTAAATCCCTCAATCTGAAATAGAAAATTTGCCTTAAAATGACAAACTTGTTTAATGCATTTTTTATGACAAACATATCAACAATTTTCCGTAAGTTGTTGCTATCAAACCTTTGTTACTGCACAAACTGTCGAAATAAAAGCATCTCAAAAATTTTTATTTATGCAGCACTTTCATTTTGTTATTTGTCAGAAGGATCTATTTTACCCTACTTCTCAAAATTGTGATTTAAATATGTCAAAATCCTGCAACTGTATGCATTTTTACATTTCAAATCAGTCCCGCCTTCTATTTCCCATAAACAAAAGCATTGACACAGAAATGGCTCCAATAAAATTAACTGTCAGGAAGCAATGTAAGAGACCATTACTTACAGTAAGAAGCTATAAAACCTGTTTCCTGGGCTATTAAAGATATAATCAATCTGCAGTAATTTTTATTGCAGAGGAAAACAAAAATAATTGACAGTAGAGTGTGAAGACAAATGAAAAAAAAATCAAAGGAAAAGGCTTTTCAGTAAAACAAATCTAGCCAAAATCCATGTGCTAACAAGCCATATAAAAAAGTGAGCAACAAAAAAAATGTATCACTTTTCTCTCATAAACGACCAAAAAAAAAACCTATGATTCAGCACAGTCAGCCACTGAAAAATTGAGATATTGATCAACAACTTTTCAAGCTATTACAAATTATATATGTTGATCAATTTGCACAAAAGATCAGTCAAATTCAGTTTTTTTAAGCTAGACAGATGCAAATGTACAGACTGTGTTATTACCTGAGGCAAATGCTGGCCTTCCAGACTGTTCCTGCAGCCTCATGTTTGAAATCTTGCTCCATCAGCGCTTCCTCTTCAGTAGGGGGCAGAAGTTGTCAGCATTCCTCCCAACACAACAGCTCTTTCCCTCATAGATGCTTCTTTCCCAGGAGATTATGGAAGTGAGAGGTGGGTGGGAAGCTTTTCCATGCAACATTCTCCCTCCTCCTTCTCTATGCTCCTCTGTGCTTTTACTTGTTTTTTTCTTTTCTTCTTCCTGTGGAAGATGGCACCTGCACAGCTGAGGGGACATCCTTGGAACTTCTTAACATTCTGTTGCTAATTTCAATGAGAAGATATAGAATGTCAAAAGACACCCAAGGGACTCTGATCACACTAACAAGCATAGAGCGGTGGAGTAAAGAGCGTAGGAACAGTAGCAGTGGTGGGCATCTTCATGCAGAACTCTCTATGAAAACCCACTCTGATGAAAATGGTGTTTTTAATATATTTTTTCTGATAGTGGAGAACATACTTAAGGAGAGATAGGGCCAACACTGCATTTCTGATTGTTTCTTAGTCAAATTGTTGTGAATCAGACACAGATGGAAAAAATACTGTTTGGAAAAGAGCTTATTTGTAACATAGAAAACACTCTAGGCGGGGCCACAAGCTCCCTGCACCTCTTTATTCTGATGCATCCACTACAGATGATTAAATCCATTAATGTCTTTGCTTTCCTCGTCTGAGTTGGCATCTGGATCAGAACTGTACAATATAACTAGATTCCTCCAATATTTTCTTAAATTTTTTTGTTGCACCAGGAATGTTAGTGTGAGGGTGTGAGTGGCTGTAAGCTAGCAGGAGAGCTCTTGGCAACGAAGTAGGGAAGGAGGAGCCAGATTCAACATCAAATAATTTACAGAAAATTAAAATGTTTTAGAAAGATGCTTTTTAAATTCTTTAATGAAATCCACAAATAAATAAATACAATTTAAATGTTATTTTTAAAGATATTCCTTCATCAAAAAGTAGTCTATTTAAGTATTTGCAATTAAACTTAGTCTACTTCCTACACTCTACATAAATGATCCATATTATACTTGCTATGCTAATACTTATACGTACTGCTTAATAAATAAACTTTAGGTGCACTACTTTTTGCTTGTGGTATTTAGTTTTAGTCATGATCTGTTGGGTGATTTGGTAAGTTTTTACTCACAAAAATGTTTGTTTAAGATGCAAAAATAATGTTTTTTAAGTAGTATTCAGGGAAAAAAAAATCGTATTTACCCACTGTCTCAAATTGATGGAAATTTTTAACATGGTGTAAGTGATCATAAAGAATTAATTGTCGACAAATTTAGCATTCTATGAGTTATTCTCACCATAAAGTTTTGAAAATTAGCAAAGGTGTTTTTGACATTTCATGGATGCAGCCATTTTTAAATTTGCACGAAAAACTAGGCGTTACATCTTCCTGAAGAGATACCGGGAAACTAGGTTAGTCTTAAACCAATAGTTATGGGATATTTAAACCAAAAACTAGACAAAAATACTTGCTGAGAGACATTTTTTCACAGTGCAGGGTCATAAGCGTTCCAATGCAAAACCCTGATAACAAAGCCTGTGCATAAACATTTTGGAGATAATTGAATCGGTGGAAACCAGGCAGAGTCCAACTCTCACCAGAAGCAAGTCTGATCCACTGACAGCTGTTTTAACCAAGCTGCTCTTCTGCTTACAGAGATTTAATGACCTCTAAAGAGCAGGCTATGTTCCCACAGTCCCAGGGCGTTGTGCATAAGATTCAAGACGGACAAAGTCAAGTTACTTTTCCACAAAACACTCTTGGGCTGGATCTTTAAAGTCAGAAAACCCCTCAAACCCCCCTTTGTCTCTTTTGGTGAGCAAGTAAGATGTTGCTCAATAAAATTGGATAACACGTTTCCAATTTTTTTTTTTTTAACATAGAAGGGCTTCCAAAAGTGACAGTCTAATTATCAAAATAATGAACTGTTAAATTTGCATTGTCTGTTAGTTAATAGATTTTATTTTTTCTTGTTTATAACGTGACGATTTCTCTAAAACATAATTTACTAAAGATTTGCAGGAAAAACTGAAATTTAAAGCTTAAGAGGGGCCAGAATGTGACCCGATAAAGTGAATGACCTGTCCTAATAGAGATTCCAACGCTGTCATGTTCACACTATAATCCAGGATAAACTGAGCTGTGTTACATTTTATCAGTTTTAAGCTTTCACAAGCTCCCGAGAGCTAGAGTGCTGGTGAATTGAATTCATTCACAGGAAACCGTCCTCTCACAGCGTCTCCTTCTTCATGTTTAAACACTTTTCCTTCTGAACAACTGCCTTGGCTTTATGAAACAACCTATCAGGTTATTTTTCATATGGTAAAGCGATCCAGTGTTGGAGCATTGATTCCTTTGTCTTCATTCAAACCCATAAAGATCATGGTACAGCAATAACAAATCACAGCACATGTCCCGATGGTTGGTGCTGCACAGAACACAATTTGTTCACAGTGTTGGAAGAAAAACGGTCCGATTAGGGAATGCCTTAAATAAACGGAGAGGACCGCAGAAAGGCTGTTCAGGAGCTCTGCAGGATGGTGGGTTAGTGCAGGCTTGATTGCTCCTTTGAGTCCATAAAGCCACACAAACTGGGAATCTCAGCATCTCTTGATATATTTGGGAACATTCTTCAGATTTAGGGAGCAAACGAGCGTGAGATTGAAAATGGTTCAGATACCTAGCGAAGGTGTCCGGAGGCATGGCCTGAATAAAACTGCGCCATGTTTGCCTTTTTATCAAAGTTGACATTTTACTAAAGCTGCAGGGGCAGCAGCAAAATCAGAATGCCTCTTTTTCTCAGGGAAAATGTGCTCTTAACTTGTCCGGTGTCTCAGCATTAAAAATTATGCTGCCCTTTGACGAAAAGCACATTTGTCTATTTTTCTCTCCTCCAAAAACCTGTGGCTACGGCGCCAGCAAAAGCTCAAAAAGATTAGAACTGCTGTGCCGCTTCCTGTGAAGGAATAACATCTATGTGACAGACACTGGCTTGTGGGTGAACCTGACATTTGATGCAACCTGGATGGCCCATGGGATGAATACAAAATAAAGATGTCTGTTTTTGTTGAGAATAAAACTAATTTTTAGCTCCTTTCTAACCTGGGGAACCTGCAACACATCTGGAATTATAACCAGAGCTAGCCTATGATTAATAATGTTTTCATCCATTCCTTCCAGCTGAAGAGAAGAGCAAATGTACGGCCAGAAATATCCCTGTGTCTCGCCAAAATCCTCGATAAAATTCTGCCAGGAAACCATGTTTTTGTTATTGCAGTAAAGGGAGGCTGAGCAATGTGATACGTGATGCTTAAAAGAGTTGGAGGAACAGAGGTTCGGGGGCTTCTTCCATCTGACTGGGTTAACTGCATTTGGGCTCCGATTGATGATCGGTTCTGAAATGAAGATCTTCTGAATTTATTCTGGAATAAACAGACCCTTTGAGCAGACAGCAGATTCCAGTTTTTCCTTGATTCAGAGTTCACTTTTTTCCTCAACATTTTTCAGTCAGTTTTCTGTCTGATGTACATGTTTATGTCATTTCATGGATATTTATTTAAAAACTCAGTTATTAACCCCTTCATGCCATATGTTGCTAATTTGCAACATGCCATTTAATCCAATACTCCACTTAATTTAGCATCACCTTGAATGGAAAAAATAAATAGAAATATCAGCAAAATCAAAAATCTGTAATGTTTTGTACGTATGTTTTTATGAATGTTTTTTACAGATGGTGTAGTATCATTGCCAGTTTTTTCCTGTCTACTTCAAATATTTAATTAAATATAATATGACATTAAACTATTTAAAATGAGCATGTTCACCTGGGAATGTTTTGTGAGGTAATTTAATTTCCAGTCATTGTTTTCTATCTGAACATTGCTGCGTAAGCACCCATTTGCTTGGGGGAAACATTGGAATGGATTGTGGAAGTCAGATTATTATTCTGAGCAGACAGGCTTTCTCAGCAGCACATCATGGCTAGACAGAGGATCTCTCGGCGGGCAGAGCGCGCCACGTTAAGGCAAAAAACAAAGTGAGTAAACCATCCGCAGATCAATGTAAAAGCTTTGTTGACGGACAGATAAACTGTCTCTCCTCCACTGATGCAGACGTCTGTATCTGAAAACTGAAGGACTTTAGTCAGTAAAGCAGTGTAATGATGTTTTTAGAGGAGGCTCCCCAAACTAGCTCCTGGGAGGAAACAAGTCCAAATGCTTGAGGTGAACCAACAGTTCAACAAAGATCATGGAGCAGGGGGCTTTTTTTAGCGGTGCATCCTCTGGAATAATGAAGAGGCACAGTGGACTGATTCCACAGTGAACTGCAATGAGGGAAAAATCTAGTTTGTTCACAGTCAGAAAAAAAGAAAAACAAAACTGCACACAATACATCTAAATGCGACTTCCATGGTAGTACATTTTAAACAGACAAGAAATGTTTTTTTCCTTATACAAAATCCTTTCATCCATTAAAGCTTCTTGGTCTGCTGTTTGGGAGCCAAAGGGACGCCACTTATCCTCCCTGCTAAGCTTAGATAGCCTATAAGGGGTGAAGCGATTCATTTGAACAACAGTTAGATTCAATAATTGAGGTTGCAAACTTGATCCACTTTTGGTTTTGGTTCATATTGAATATTCTGATTCACTGGCCTAAAATGGATCCAGAACATCTTCATCCAAAACTTCAACAGTGTGAAAAATACCTGGTACTGAACAGTGCAGGTGAAGTTTTCCAGATTCCTTGTATTTCTTGCAAGACAATCAAGTGTAAATGAAATATGTGTACAAACAAACAAGTAAACAAGAATTAACGTCAAATCCATTCACATTTTAGTCTGATAAAATTCAGCCCACTGTTGTTTTTTTCCACATCAAAATGATCCAAAGGAACATTATTAGAACATTCTACCTCACTGTGTGGTCACATGTCTTTTGTTGAAGTGTTTCCGCATGTTGAACTGGAATGATGGTTGATCATTTTGTGCTGCATCACGTGTGTTGTCTACTGTGATGTTATAGTAAAATAAATTTACCATGTCTCAATTCAAATGGCATTTTCCAAGGTTAATTATCGATTTATCACATTTTGAAAAAAAACATTTAATGGTAGAGGTCGATTTGATTCTGCCGAAGATAGATGGATCTGGTTGAATCGTAGGAATAGAAATTGATTCATTGATTCATTGCAACACCCCTATTGGCTATGGCGCTGACTATTATTTTCTATACGTTTTCATCAAGTGAACATTGAGCTAAATCTACCCATTCAGGCATAAAATCAAATTATTTAATGTTAATTCTTAAATTACCAAATAAACCTATGGAATCACATGACCTGAATAGGGATGCAGCAACTCTCAGTTTAAAACTGAACCATCTTTTACTCTGTTGAACTGAATAGAAAGAATAGCAAATCGTTGCATCCCTACTGCATACGTTTTCATGTTTAAAGTGCAAAAACATGTGTTGTGAAGAACTTACTTTTTAAGGATTTTTTTGTGTTGTGTTCTTGTTTTGTTATACTATAATATTATAACAAATCCATAAATTGAGGTTTCAACTGAATCGTGTGGAAATTTATTTATTGCATCCCAGTTACATTAAACGGGTATTTCATTTAATTTTACTTTATGCTAATTCTGTACTCATTTGTCTGCGGCTGATATTTGTGTGCATGTTTATAAGAGTTTTTCATCACTGTATTTTGTATGTTTTATTTTATATATTTTTTTTCTTGTTGTGCTGCTACTACAACTGAATTACCCTACGGGGATTAATAAAGTTGATCTTAATCTTAATCTTAATCTTAATCTTAGACATCATCAAATCAGACACCTTTTGAAATGATCAGAATTACTTTGGGAAATTTTGTCTTTTTCTTCAGACCTTCATTAAACGTAAAGAAACTCAGTAAAAAAACACTCTAATGCTCAAACTAATGGACATTTTTAGACAACACTTTCCATTTTCCCCCCATAAACGGCCACTTTAATGTGGTGGAGGGGTTTGAGTGCTCAGATGATCTCGAGGAGCAATGCTTTCTGGGGCTTCAGCCCCTGGTAGGGTCTCCCATAGCATACAGGTCCTGGGTGACGAGCCAGACAAAGAGCGGTTCAGAACCCCCTTTATGAGGAGGTCAATCAGAGATTCTGCCCAGTGGTCATGTCCCACTGGGCAGAGGCCCCAGGAAAGACCCAGGACACGCTGGAGGGACTGTGGATCTCGGTTGGCCTGGGAATGCCTCGAGGTCCCCCCAAGAGGAGCTGGAGGAAGTGACCTGGGAGAGGGATGTCTGGGCATCTTTGCTTAGACTGCTGCACCCGTGACCCGGTCCCAGATGAGTGGAAGAAGAGGGATTGATGGACTTTCCATTTCTATTCTTTGGATTAAGTTTAAATGTTTTTTAATAAAATAAAACTGAAAGCAAAAATATCTCCAAGGTGGTTCTATGCTTTGTGGCACTGTGCATTTTATTAACATCAGCAAATTCAGAGGCTCATTCGAATGATTGCAAGTTTTATTTTTTTCCCCCACAGATTTTAAAATCTTAAAACGATTCCCCCAGCGATCAAAGATGCTTTGTCAGCAGACACCTGGACGGCCGACACTTGGTCACTTTGAATCCAACAATAGAGGAAGCAAAAGGATATAACACAAGTCTCAGGAGGCATCATTCTTCCATAGCTCCTGCACGGCAATTACATTAAAGCTGTATATTACATGTGGAAGGAGCACAGCACGAAAATCAATACAAAGTCTCCAAGTCGGGTTCCTGAAAACAATAACCATTGTCAGTTAGAGACTTAAGAAGAGTTGCAATGTCTATATAGGCTGTATGGTTTAAGAGGGGTATTCCCGTCAAACCTCAGGAGCATGAAAAGAAAAGTCAGATATCTGATTTGAGTTAAGGGGAGGTCGATTTTGGGAAAATTTACAGTAAAAAACAATAGTTGTTCAAAAGTATGTTTTTAATAAAAAGTCTTGGAAAACCACCCTGATCATCTAATGATCTGTTTTAGATGTGCTATACTTATACTTATTGTAAAGCATTCCCAGTGGTCTTTTAATTTTTATTATACTGTTTTTGGCCAAAATGAAAAACTTGTGTCGTTTTCGAGGGCATAGTTTCTGCAGAGCAGCAATAGTTCATTAAAAATGTATCTCTAAGTTCTGGGCTGGATTGTTGGTGCAGAGCAACTATGCTCCCCTTCTCCTCACAATTGCTGAGAGCTCAAAGCCTTCCTGCATGTGGCCCGCCCAGCATATTTTCTACATCACAAATGCTATCTTTTTCAAACAACGCTTTTTGTCTGCTGCTGTTTAACAATGATTTGAATAAACAAATATACAGAAATGCAATTTTGAGCTGAATTCTCTTTAAACATGTCCTCCATCATCAGAAAAAGGCCACAAGAACATGTTAAAAACACCAACAATAGTTTTTTTTTTTTTTTTTTTTTTTTTTATCAGATTGGGTCCTTAAATGTTTTTAATACTTAAAATGATGAATGTACCAATCAGAGGGCACTCACTCAAGTATGTTCTTAAGAGCGTTCCCCACTTATAGCTGAATCGTCACCTAAAGCCAACAATCATCCATTCAGGACAGACTAAATCATGCATTCAAGTATTTTTCTTCTGAAAAAAATAAAAATGAAGGGGTTCTTAAACATTGGGAGTGCATTAGTGAGCCTGGGGGAGGCTTTAGGCAATTCTAAAATTTCCCACTGAAGTCTACATTGCTTATGAAGATGACTTGAGAAGATCCACTCTGAAGACTTTAAAAAACGGAAAACAAAAAAAAAAAAACAACCTCATGCATGGGTGGAGTAAAGAGAAAAAGGCTGGATTCAATGATGAGTGCTGAATAAATGTGGAGAATTGAGACATTTTGTAACAAAATCAATGATTGTTTAATGATGATTGGTTACAATAGTTGTAAAACATTTTTCATTGGATGATTATTGACGATAAACAACTAAAAGAGTCTTTTAGCTCAATAGGCTGATTGAACTTTTGCTAGGAGATAACTAAGTTGTGTAAACTTTGGAGTCACCCACAGAGAGATGAGATAATACCAACTGATGATAATTAATGAGAGACACATTTTAATCATTTAGGATCACATAAAAAGTTGAGCCATGACGTGAAAAAAAAAGCCAGAAAAGGCTAAAAACTACATGTGCCATGTTCAGGAAGCAGGCAAGATAAAATTATGTTTTTTTAGTATATGAAAAATAAAGGAAACTATGGTACATGTATGAGATAATCCGGCACACAGAGTCTGTTAATTTCGGATACTGGACACCATTATCCTGCTTAAACCATGATCACTTACAAAACAAAGAAATATTAAGTCATTTCATTATTTCATTGTCTTGTTATTGTTTACATTGTTTTTCACTAGAAGCAGACTATTTGACACACGATGCAACCATTGACTGTATATAGAAACTGGACTAAGCGTTCCAAATAGGAAGTACCTGCTGGTTTCAAGAAGGCATAATCCCATTGACTTCTATAGAGAAGTACATAGCTGTTACTCAGTCATTCTTTTAGTCAGAATAACCATTTGTGTTCTGACACCTTTTTTTTAACATGTTCTTGATAAACTCAATTTATTTTCATGATCTTTCTTCTTTATCACAAGTTAAACAGACAAATCATATGCTTCAGTAAAAGCATGTGGTGCTCGCTGGTTCCCACCTTGCACGTTTGATTGATTCCCTTGAGCCTACTTTCAGTGGAAGGGTTTTGGACCTCAAACAAACTCCTGATTGGAGACAGTAGTTTCCATAGAAACATTGACGCAGACTGACTCGGACCAATCACTGTCATCTCCTGTCAATCACTCTGCTGCAGCTGGTATGTGAGGACTAACCAGGAGAGGAAAGAGGTAGATGAGCAAAATGTCATGTTAAGTAATATAAAGCATCATTTCAGAGGAGATCATCTCTTACTGCTTGTTTTGGTCCAACTGATGAAGAAAACGTTTGTTTCAAAGAAACAAAGTATACAGTTTTTTGTAGGGATGTCCCGATCCAATCACATGATCAAAAATCCGATCACGTGGTTGATGACTTGATTGAAAATCGGATGTTGTCTCCCGATCAGTACTGAGTATTTAATTTATTCTTATCATGATTAGAGCTTTATATTTCAAGCTTATTATTCCAGATAAACACTACTGGAAGTCTGCATATCATGAACGAATAACCTCAATTTTTGTTCGAGCAGGAGGCACACATAAACAGTTCTGCTAAGCTAGCAAGATGTTTTCAGTTTTGGACTTCTGGGATCAAAAACTCTTAAAAAACGTTTTCTTTTTTTTAAACTGACAGTAAGTGTTTATTGGTTTATTCGTAATGCAATCAATGACCTACAAAGGTTTTTTTTAACAGAAAAAACACCCGTTTTGTGTTTATACCATGGTCCCTTACAAAATAAATAAATATTCAATCAATTTTAGATACTTTGTTCTTGTTTTTTTTTTTTTTTTTTTTGGTTTTGATCGCTTTCTCAACTCATAAATGGTTACATTCACATGAGCTAGTCATGAATATTCAACTTCATATTTATGCTACAACAACCATTTTAAAAGAAAAACATCATTATTTATTTGTGAGAATTTTTCATGGAGATACGAATAACATCTGATCAAAAATGTTGAAGACACTAAAGCCACAGTCACCAAACGTTTTCACATGACTAATTATCACCTTATTTTACAAGGTAATAGTTAACTAATTTGACTAGTTGATAGTTGCACTATTTTTACTTGATTGTTAAAGGTGCTTCACAGAAGTGCTTTGTTTAAATGTTAAATGATAAAATAAGTATAAATAGGAAAATAAAAATGGGAGAAAACTGCAGACCTGTTTAGTAAATTTGTTCATTTTTTTAAATGTGTTTTAAAAGTATTGGATCGGGACTCTCGGCAGATACTCAAGATCAAATGACTCAGAATCAGATCGCGCCCACTAGTTTTTTGTGCAAGAAATCTCCACCATTAACTCTGATCATTAAATGTGGATGAACAAACAAGCACATTTATTAATTACTAATACATTTATTTACTAACCCATGTTATGAGTTTCTGCTGTTCTGCTAACCTACTGGGGTTTGGGCCAGACCTTATTACAAAATATAAGAAAATGTTTAGGAAACCCCAAAAAATGTGTAAGCACTTTCTTTGTCTAAATTCCAGATTTTTGTAACTTTAATATTTTGAGTGTTTTTTATGTATCTGTTGTGGTGTTCTAACCTCTGTTTTTGTAATGGATAGCTAGCAGAGCTAAAGCCAGGAGCAGAAAGACTCAAAAAGGTCCAGATGATGCAAGGTTTTTAATATACAACCAAAGACACTAAAAACAGAAAAGAACCTTTTTTAAATAATGAAACCAAATAAGTTGATGATGCAACTTTGACCATCTCAGGGGAAGCCACAGCCAATGGACAGACCTAAAAACACAACAGTAGGGGGAAGATCAGTTTGGTTCAGTTCCCAGTCACAAATGGCCCAAAAAAAGCCTCAAATTGCACAGTGACTGGAAACCCTCGACTGAAGTTTCTTCTTTTTCTACAATGACATGCTTGGTTGAAATTCATAAATATTATAATTTAACTGTGATGAATCATGCTTTCAAGAGGTGTATGATTTTCTTTTCAGAAACTCCTCTGATTGTAAATGTAATTGAACCAACATGTAAATTTAAAGACAGTTATAGTTGAATATATGTTAGAATAAAAGCAAGCTGAGTAAACTAGGATCTAGCACAAATAGAAGTGACACAGGAACCAAAAGGGTAAATACCAGGTTCAAGATATATTAGCATTATAATTTAAACTGAACTTTATGTGGATTCATGACTATCCTTGGGGTATAGAAATAAAAACCAGATTAATAAAGATGTATTATTATGCAAGATTTACAACAGTAGCATCGTGCAATAACTCTGTACACCTAAGGGGCTTTTAGAGCATGTGACACATAATCAACTAGAAGGTCGATGGAACACTCAGGTTACAATACAGGCCAGGACTAATCGCTTTTTCATGCAGAGATTAATCAGAGGCACAGATTTTGGCGACGTGGCTTTATGAGTGCATGTGAATTCAAGGGACCCCAATAAGGAGCATCTGTAAATGCTTAATAAAGGTCAACCTCAGTTTAAGGAACCTTCCGCCCACGCCATTAAATGATCTTTATGAGCGCTGCTTGGATGACAGCAGAGGGGAAGCTTGAAAAGCCTCACTTTATTTGGAAAGCAAAATAAAACCATTCTAAATACACATTTTGCCAAGTCATGCTTAAATCCTGGAAACAGTTGCTAAATCAAAGACATGAAGAATACACATGACAAGAACGATTAATGAACAATTCTAAACTGTTTTGGCCTATAAAATAACATTTAAGAGTTGTTTGTCATCCAAAAATCAAAGAGATGATCATTTTAGATGATGAATTTGACATTGTCCATCTGTATTCTGCATGACGAATTGCTGATGTGTTACTTTGCTTCAATAATGCATAATAAACAAGGCAGTGAGCATGCTAATAAAAAGATCAGGAAATGGATGGTTGACTGAGCAGACAGGGATGTGATGGAGGTGGAATGTTGGGAAGACAGGGTGGAATTTTGCCACTGCAATTTCTTTTAAAACTTAAAAACAAAATGCAGAAAATTTACCAAATTGGTGCCTCAATCTGAGCCATGTAAAATATTTACATCCGTAAATTGGCTTCAATTCCCTTTTTTAATTTAATTTTAAACAGAGGTGATGAGGATGTGATGGGCAGGTTTGGAAGAGCAGAGGAAGGTAGAAGAACAGATGGTGGTTGATTTTGAAAAAAGGATGGTGTAACGGATTCTTTAAGGATCAAGTCTAGGCAGTCTGACATGCACAGAATTTAAAAAAAAATTGTCTCAAGAAGACCAGGATGCATGAATGAAAACACAAAGCAGGTCAGAATAAATATCAATCAATTGTATTGAAGAAAAGAGGGGAAAGAAAACAAAAACAACACATGAACACAAGACAGGGGATGCAAACCAGGGAAAACCAGATACACATATCTACGGTCTGGAGAAGTCTGACTAGAAGTGTCTTCATGGAGGAGTTTCAGCCAAAAAGCCAAACTTCTGATGTGGAAACAAGACCAAGAGGCTCACCTGCCTGAGCGTCAAACCTCAGTCATACACACGAGTTGTGACTACAGACAGAGACAGGGAACCTGAGGACTTCAGCTCCATGAAACAACAAGTTGCGAGTTTTCTTTAAGTGAGGCTTACCACACTTTGCCTAGAAAAAGTGCAAAGGATAAACCAGCCATCATCACGAGTCAACAGAAAGCACAAGACTGCTCTGCTTAAACAAGGCAGAAAGCTGAGAGGAAAAGACGTTTACATAAACGAACATCTTACAAAACACAATGCTGACATCACTAAACAAGCATGTTGCCCGAAGAAAAACGGAAAATTACAAAGCACCTGGACAACTAACTGGAAAGTGTTCATCAAACTAAACGGGAGCCCTGAGGATACTAGGGTTGTTTTAATCAAGGACATTAAGGATCTGCATATATATTAGTCATCATCTGATATTTCTGCACCTTCTGGAAAATGAGGTAACACACTGACACAGCACTATTCTGGAGAATCAATATCAGCACGACCTCATCTGTCAACATTAAGAACACAAACAGGATTTCTTATTCTGAGCAATTAAGGATGGAAATAAACAGTTGAAAGCATTTCTTTTTACACTTGCCTAAAACTTCCAAACATTTAGAAACATTTTAAAATAAAAACAGATCTTTATATTATTTTGACCTCTTGCAAGATTTATAATACGAGAATATTATTATCAAAGTAGAAATTTGACATAGTTTAAAATCAATTAGATATCTCGCTGTCTTACAAAAATCCTTAATACACTTGATTATGCAAGAAGTCATGAAATATAAACAAAAAAAGACGTTGCTGGTAGTTGGATTATTTTTTTTATTAGTATTTTCTTACTGTTTTGCTGAAAAAAAGATTCAGTTACATTCACCTGAAAAATCACAGTGGTCTCAGCTTAAATATTAAAAATGCCACATATTTATGTTCTTTTTTTATGCTACATTCAGCACTCACTCAGTTTGAAGCTTATATGCACATCTATATTTGCAGTAAATCTGTCACACCGTGTTGACTCGCCACAACCTTCACTGGGACACAATCTCGCATGTAGCCTGCACATGTCAAGCTTCTTTTCAGCTCGTTTTCTTTCTCTGTGCTGTTAAATCAACTATTTTCAATGCAGTGAATCAACAGCGCACAAGGACACAAGTCTGCTGGTGAAACAAAAACAGTTAGCTGTTGAACATAATGAAACAGACTAAAGCTGTAGAGGAGTTTCTTAGATTGCTACTGTAATGAAAGTTTTGGAACTAGTGATTCATCAGCTTTTCGATTAACTTGTACGCATTGAATTTTGTTGGATCTAAATCCTCAACACTTAAGTGGTATAAAAATATATTTTGCAAAAAGAAAGGTTAGACTTTTTTCAGCAACGTGTTAGAAATTTCCAGTTAAGCTCCAGCAGAGTTTGAATGTGCTTCAGTGGGATTACAGCACTTTGCAGTCGTGAAATGTTTAAGTGTGGCTGAGTTAAAACAAAGCTTCCCAATTCTGTTTTGCCAGAAGCAAGACAAGAGTAGTGTATGTCAAACTTTAAAATGAAGTATTTCCAGGACACCTTAAGAGACTTAGACGCTCAGAAAGCTTTTGCATATTTTAGTCACATTAGAAAGGGATTTTTTTTAGTATGATTTGAATAAAGATGAGCTACATTAAGTATAATAAAGTAATGATGTCAGACAAGTTTATCTGAAGACATGTGAGTTTAAAGTGAATTTTGAATTTATTTTGTGTCTGGCTGTTGTTGCATTGTCATTGAGTTTAACTTGGTAACGGTTGGTATCGTCATGCAGGGATCACCAATGCTTGCATTCATTTTTCTCTTCCAACAAGGTTATCCTTTCTGTTAGACACTTGAATTTTTTAGATTAATGAGTTTCATCAAATCTGATTATTTATTACCTTGGTGAATTCATTTTTGTTTTTATTCCCATTTTAACTTTTATGAATTAGTCATAGATGACCTGAATGTTTGGATCCAGACTGAGTGAGCCATAGAGCAGGCACACTTTAAGAGTTTTGCGTTTGGACCTCTGGAAGTGGCGTTGTGATTTTCTGGGAGAAATGTTCCTGAAATATCCATGAGCTGGATAGATGTGGTGGAATGTGGCCTCTAAGTTTTTACCCAGATTGATGCATCAATAATGCATTTTCAGCCATCAGCGTTGCATTTTAGATGAAGAATTAGAGACAGGCTACACTAAGTTGATAACCATCTGTAACCCTCCCTTACTCTTTAACCGGACCTTGACTTGAGAAATGATTTTCCTTGACAGGCCGTGGGAGCGACAGGAAGGTCGGGGAATTTTAAGAGCGCCCAGTTATCTGTCTTTAGGCTAAAATGTTTTCAGTGTTGTGGTTGCTGAGTGAGCTGAAGCGTGGAATGATTTGTTTGAGCTGCACTACGTCACGAATTAAATGTTTCAATGACTTATTTAGTTATCCTCAGAAGACCTGTTAGGATTTCTATGGGGTTAGATAACTGTCAAAATGAAATGTTTGCATGTAGAAAAATAGATTCAAGTGTTTAACATGTCTGTTGTGAACACAATTTGTCTTCGATTTGAATACTAAAATTTATTCAATTAAATTACTGTCAAAAATACATCATGGGGTTACAGGTTTATACATGGAGCCGTGATACATCGATTCAGAAAAGTGTGCATGCATACTGAGGCTCCTTTTTCTCTAAAATAATATGAACTGTATTGATCCCTTAACAAGGAAATTTGCTCGTTACCATAGTTCGGTTGAAAAAAAAGGCAGATAATAATAGGATCGAGCTCTGGTTGCTTCTCCGGCAACATTTTGTTGTTGCTAAGCTACAAGAGCCGATAGTGTAAGCAATGCAACCACAGACCATATCAGACCCAGAAGCATTGACTGTAGAAAGACTGGACAGTGCAATCCCTCCAACTTGTGTTCCAAACAGGAAGTACCTGCTGGTTCCAAGAAGTCAAAATCCCATAGACTTCTATTGAGAAATTGATAGTTATCACTCAGTTTGTCAGAATAACCATTCTTGCTCTGATACTTTTTTCTTAACATTTTCCTTCTAATCATAACTTTTTTTTCACAATATTTTTTCTTTACCTTATGTTCTTCAAGTTATAAACTGACCAATCAGATGCCTCAATAAAAGCATGTGGTGCCCGCTGGTCCCACCTCTAACGATTGATTGACAGCTTGACTCACGGCCGTTTTCAGTGAAAGGGGTGTGGACTTCGAACAAGCTTACTCATGATTGGTGACTGTAATTGCTCCAAAAAACGTGACTCAGACCAACAAGGACCAATCACTGTTGACTGGTTTCAAAATGGCGGTGCATATATAAGGAAGCAATGGTGGCAAATTTGCCCTGATTTCATGAAAGGCATTTTCTATGGGTGACATCACACCTCACTGTGTTCATTGTTTCTTTGTCAATGCCCAAAAGTGGTGGAAAATAGTCCAATAAAGAGTGGCAGGCACTACATTCATAAGATGTAAACAAGTCCATCAAGAAAAACAGGTTAGTAGCAAGAGAATAATGAAACAAACACAAAAAGCAGACTTTCAAGCAGCTTTATGGGGCGCTGTTAAAAAAAAAATCCCAGTGATCAACATACCCAACTTTTAAACCTTTTCTAAATGTGGTGTAATTTTATTATGCTTTAGTAGTGTTCCTTAAACTTTGTACAGCTACACTGTCTCTTGAATATGACATCACTGCTGTTGCATTAAGTTGGTGACAACTGTTGGACTTGCTGTGACCATTGACTGCATATAGAGAACTGGACTGAGTGACAGCCCCCACCCCCCTTCCCACGCATTCCCAATAGGAAGTACATGCTGGTCCCAAAAAGGCAAAATCCAAAAGACTTCTACTGAGAAATAAACAGCTGCTCAGTCATTTTATTTGTCAGAATAACCAGAGGATAATCACAGAACTGGAAGTAAATCATTTTTTTATGGGTGACTCTCACTCACTCAGTCCAGTTCCCTATAAACAATCAATGGTTGTGACCAATGATCTACATTAACTCTTTAACACCAGATATGTTGCAGCAACACCTAAATAACACACACTCTGACATACCGGAACTCTTACCAATCATGCGATCAATGTGAATCAGCTAACTGCATAGCTGTGCAAAGTTGCTTTCCCCAACATCAGAATTTGCTCAAATTGCAGTAATTGTGTCAACAGTTGAGGAGTTACGGTAGTCAAAAGAATGCAAACACTGGAGCTAAAGTTGGGGTGTAAAAGTATTTGTTACATACGAATTAAGAAATACTAAAACAAACAAAAAACAAATTAAGTTGTTTATGAAATCTGTAAACTGTTCATCAGTGCCTGATTGGACTCCATGGCGGAGGCATCTTCAATCCCTAATGTTCATTCTAGTGGTAGTCAGGTTTACCAATGTTTTGTTACTTGACATAATGTATATGCTTGTGATGTATTTTTGACGGTTATTAAACATAAGAAATTTCATATTGAAAAGAAAAAAGTCCAAAACAGACATGTCAAACATTAAATCGAATGTCTTCATGTTTTCCTTTTCGTTTTTCAAAATGTACACAGCTTTGTCAGTGAGCATATGTCTCATTCTGTCATTTATCTTACTCCATAGATACCTTTCTACAAAAATGACTTTTTAATTGTCATAGAACTTAAGCAACTTTTTCAAACAGTTTTGTTTTTCAAAACTAAAACTTGTCCAGTTATTTTTTTCATTATAAAATCCCCTTTTTCCATTTGATCTATTCTAAAACTTTACTTTTAAACAAAGGGAATTTACTTACTTTTGTTAAAATCTAGCAGGGCAAATGTTCTCAACAGAATAATTGCTCCTAATGAGCATTTAAACACCAATCAACATCAAAGATCTCCAGGTTTGAGGTGTCGAGAAAGCAGGATGTTAATGTTTATTAATGAGGGCGGACAGTCACTGGAAGAATCAGACGTGTGGGAGTTTTGGCAAAGCTTTGAGTTCAGACATAAAAGAGAAAAGTTGATGTAAGAAATGCTAAAGAAGAAGCCATTTGATCCTGTGAATCGCACACCGAGTTTGTGGATTTTTGGAGGAAATTAAAAGATTTTTTCCTTCCTATAGAGTTCAGTTTGTTGCATAAGCGACTCAGTTTATGAAACATAAGCGATGGACTAAAGCACAATCCTCCAGCTCTCCAAGAATCACTTCTTTCCACTGTAAAGTCAAATCCCTCCGCATATACATCAATGCTCGGTTTCTTTATTTGGCTGTAAGGGAAGGTTTTGGCATGTGTGGGTGCTTCCTGCACAGCCTGCTGCTAATCTCACAATATTTCACTCAGGAGAAGGAATTCAGAGCCACGCTGCCTCTAACACCTTAAACCTCTTAGTTTTATTACACCACAATGGGCTACAAGCAAGATGGCTCCCATCAAACAGAAACCCAATAAATTGAGCCTGTTGTGGAAGGATACAGCATGTGGAGGATGCCACGTGATGCCCTCGCAGATGCCCTTAACTGAAACCTCCTTACCAAATAGTTTAATGGCTGGATACTTATTCATATTCCAGTGAGGTGGGTGATGTGATTTCACTGTTGATTACCTCTGCTGATCGCCTCAACATTAGATAAATACAAGTGATTGCTAAAGGGAATGGCAAATACTCATATCTTTAAAGCAAACACTGTGAGGATTTTAAAGAATCAGAATATGTGGAAAGGCTGATTTTAGTAACCTGATGAACTCTCCACCAGCTTTCACTCCAGTACCCTACAAGGTCAGCATGTCACACTAATTGAAGTTAATCTGGAGTTACTTTGGTGTAAAATTTGATCTGGCTAATGGGTTACTCAGCGTGCAAGTTTCCAGGATTGACATGATACCGATCTTCTGCCTTTAATCTCCCCGTAATTTAAACCCAATATTGATCTGCGATGCCCAAACGTGGATCTTTGGAAGTATTCTCCATATGAGATGAATTACCTCTCTCACTAACACTCACCTCAAATGTAACGTATTTCACGCAGTAAATTTCTATCCCAACAAGGAGAAAGAAGCCTTTATGACATCTCAGCTTCAGCAGAGCTAAAAAGAACAACCAGCATCCAGCAGGGCTGGAGGCAATGCAGTCTAAGGCAAGACACATACAGTAAAACATCAGACTGCACATCAGCACATGATTGAGTTTTGAAAAAATATTCCCTCCTCAATTCAGAAATAGGTTGCAGGCTACCATGCTCTTGGTGGACAGGAAGCTGAAAGCAGGGTTGTCTTGCCCATCTCATCTGTTCTGAAAGAAAACCTGAAACAGCTGATGAAGGAAGGATGAAGTGAAGTGTGAAGGACACAGCTATTTTAATACACCTACTTCTCCGTTCATATCCACTTTGAGTATTTCTTTTTTCAAATCATGAATCATGGGCAGGCATGAAAGAGGTTATTTGTGATGTAGAAAATACGCTCTGTAGCAATGATCCAGCCCACAACTCAAAACTGAATTCCTGATCAACTCCTGTCGCGCTGTAGAAACTATGTTCTAGAAAATGTCACAGATTTTTGATTTTGGCTAAAATTGAAATAATCATAATTAAAAAACTACTAATCTGAGTGGGTCTTTAAAGGGCCTATGCCATGTAAAAATCCACTTTTTGAGCTTTTAAGTGTATTATAATGTTCATTCCTCACTATAAACAACCCCAAAGTGGTGTTTTTATCCATTCATATTTTTCTGAGTGTTCCTCTAAAAACCTGTGCTCTGAGCACCAACCCCTCCCAACCCATGAAAACAAGCTTTTTTTGTTTAAAGCATGCACATTTTCACCAAAAAAAAAAAAATCTGTAAAGCAGCAGGAGCTTGAAAAATGAATGGCAGTATGTAGCAAGGGATCACTGTATCTGCCAAAAATGCTCCTCCTGCATAAACTACACAAAGCCTAATATTTTGACACTAACTTTACTCCATTAATATGTTTTAATGAGAACGACAGCTCTTTTTTTTTTTTTTATTGAGGCAAGGGCTTGGACTTTTTTTCATTTTCTGACATGCTGTCATTGTGACATGTGCAAATTGTAAACATCCCAAGACATTTTGACCAGATGCCATCCATCACTGAGAAAGGCCTCCATTACCATCAGTCAACAACAATAGTCTATTTATGTGTTGTGCAGTTACGTATGTTACGTCATCTGGACAACAACAGGCAGTAAGAAGTGAACTTTCCCTCGGAAATTGTGTTTTTTCACTTAACATGACTTTTAGCGTATATACCACTTTCTTGCGCAGCAGCAGAATGAAAAAAAGCTTGCCATAGTTACCTTAACAAGGTGTCACACCACATATTAAATAGTCTGCTTATTATAAGAAACAGTTTAGACCTAAAAGTATTAAAGTACGAATGATATATTTTAAATTTATTTCTATCATATGTCTCTTCACAGCACATGGTGGCTTCCGCATCGTCCATTAATTTCTGATAATGGAATCTCTTCAGGCATTATCTCTCACTTATTGCACGATGCCACGGTTCATGTTTGGCTACTTTTTGTGCATGTAAGAGAGAACATTAATTTTTATAGTACAATTCATGAGCAATGTAATTCAAGGGCTTTCCAAACAAAGACTGGTTAAAAACACGTGAAGAAAAAAGACAGACCGTGCTTGATTGATAGCAGTAGCTCTGAAGAGGAAAAAAACAACAACTGGGCAACCTGTCCCAGGGACTAATTGCAGATAGAAAAGGAAAAAGTTTTTTGGGTTTTCTTGACTTGTATTTTATCACTGAAGACACTTGTTTTGTTATATGAGATACCTGGAGCAATATCTTCTTTCTCCATGTACCCACACTCCACAGCCAATAAAGACTCACAAGTCAATGAATCGATATAACATTTTCCCTGCATGGGTGAAGTTTGATGAGCCGCCTTTTTTCCGCAGTGCAACTGTATCACAGGATAACCAACAACAGTCGGTTGTTTTGTGACTTTGCCATAGCTTGCCTGGATTTGTTTCGTATTTTCTTTTGAAAAGACTCACTTCCTCAGCAAGCTGAATCCTTCAAACACTTAACATGAAACCAATTCTGAAACCTTTTGAAACCTTTTTGTGTACCCAGGTGTGCCACAGATGACAACCGTTGTGAATTCCTGAGACATTCTCTCAATTTCTGTGCAAACAAATAAAAGACACAGGTGTTCCATTCATTTCTTATCCTAATGGTCCTTAGTAGAAAGTTAAATAATAAAAATATTTACTCAACTTGTTGAAATGTAGTAATAGTTGGAATGCACATTTTGCTTAGTTTTAGAAGGGTGCACCTGTGACATCATTCTTCAACTTTTTAACCTTGTAGTAATGCAGATTTGACTGCTTATAGGTTTAGACAATCCTAGCAAACCTTTTTATTTAGCTTCTTAAAACCTCTGTATCCAGAGAGATTTTGGAGAAAATCTGCTGCTTGGTAACAAGACAGCAGGATGTACATGGAAAGAAAAAGGCCACGACACCAGTGGGAAATAAAGTAGAACACGTAAGTTTACCCTCTGACTGCGAATGTGTGGGTGGCAAAATTGGGCCCTTGGTGTCTGAGATGTGAAAAGAATTTCTAGAGAGAAGTCTTCTTTTAAAAACAGCTGGCAAATGAAGCCTGTGACTTTATTGATCAACTGGACAAACGGGCCAAAGCTTTAAATGTAATATTCTAAGATACTGCATTTTGCTTTTAAGAATTGAAAGTCTTAGGTCCGTTACCACCAAAGTGTCAATGGAGCGACTTTTGATGCTTTTCAACATCCAAGCAGCAGGTGAACTGTGGTGAGTTTTCTTCCCACATCCCATTCTCATTCTTTTGTGCAGGTTTGTCTGCCTTTGTGTGCGTTGGATCACTCTGTGTAAACGCTCTCTCCTGTGACAGTGGCTGGGTGGCATGATGAATGTTTCCTCCAAGTTGACTGTCCATCTTCTTGGCATAAATCATCACTGCCACTCAGCCATCCACTGTGTAGAGCCTCATTAGTCTAACCACACAAAAGCTCCTCACACATACAGCCAAGCGTCTGAGCTACTGGTTATGCTCAACCCCAAGAGGATGCTGTGGTTTTGCCTGCCTCCACAATATTCAGACGGAGACAGTTGCAGACAAAAAGTCTGCTGCAAAACCACAATCCACTACTGAACAATGTGCAATGAAAAAAAAATATCGGTAGCCTGAGATTTTGTTGGATCCACTGGCATAGGAACCACAATAAAAGCTTCTGTGAAGAGAGCAGCAGTACTCCTCAGTTGTGTCTATGGCAGAGCATTAAAACCCAACAACTGCTGTTTGAGTTGAAGAAAATGCAGTTTGTGGAATAAACAAATACAACCTGTGTTTAATGTCTTAGCCTCAACTGTCCTTGCGGGTGCATACAGGATGTCTTTGACTGAAAAATGGTCAAACCTGTGATGGGCAGGTAGGTGACCAGCATGTAATATGAAAGTCGTAAAACGCTTGTTGAACCCGTGAGGCAAAAATATTTGTGTGTATTTTTACATCGTATCAAACTTTTACAAAATGTGAGAGTAAGTATGAAAACTCTTAAAAAATGTATCTTTGGGAAAAACAAATAAGAAACCTCAGGGATGTCCACATGAAGGAGGGATCCTCTCCCTGGACGGACAGCCTAGAACTGATAAAGAACAATTAGCTTATCCAACTCTACAAATTAATCTTTGAAATCACAATTACATCAGGTCACCGGTCTGTCTTTTTGCACAGGCATGCACACCTTGGGACAACTCAGAGATGACAATTAACCAATGAAGCATGTTTTTTGGACTGTGGGAGGAAGCCAAAGTGCCCAGAAAACTCACACATGCATGAGGAGACCATGCAAACTCCGCACAGAAATGTCCCTGCTGGGATTCAAACCAGAAGCTTCTCACTATGAGGCGAGAGCACGAACCACTACACCACTGTACACCCCAACCAAATTTTGACTGAATGGGGTTTTTTCCCCCAAAAAGTTAAAAACATCATAGCTATTGACATTTGAGATACAATACAGCAAACATTACTTCCTGAGAGGGGATTTGAAGGCAGAGGCACAGAAGATCAGAGTCTTCATTCATTGCTAGAAGGCCACATGCCTGGTCAGTGATTCTGACATGTGGATGGCTAACAATGCCCTTTCAGACCTAAAAAAAAGGAGATGTAAGATCTGATGTCATTCTGATCTAGCTTGATATAATGAGCTGCTGGTATTACTTGGTTGTAATGCTGAAAATGCTTAGCTGAAAACCATAGAAGACTGTGAGAGTCCTCATGGGAACCAGTGGGCAAAGGAAAAGCAGAATGTTGCACTTCCTCCACCTCAGGGAAACTGCTCTCAACGGGAGTTACACGTTGAGACTTGAGCATATTTAGTGCAGACTTTTAATTGTGCTTTTGAGCTGTATAGTTACAGCAGCTCTGCTGCTGATGTCTGTGTGTGAGTTCTCCACATCTGAAGTCATTAGTTGGTGTCTAGCTGTGCAGGGCTGTTTGTGTCTGTGTACTTTCACATTTCTGCCTTCAGCCATTTAGCAAGCGGGAGGAAACTCCCGTCTCACCAGTTCCGCTGTTCCCCGCAGCTTTCCCTCTAACCTGCATACAATGTGAGGAAGAAGTGCCTTATCCTGGGGTGAAGCTCCATCTCTTTTCCACCTCCCACCATCTTTTCCTTCCACCTTTCTGTCTGTCTGTGCACTCCAGTCATCTGTTTATGTGCTCGGATCTGTTGCCTTGACAGGTTGACTTGAGAGTCACAATGGCACCGTTGCCCCCAGGCCAAAACAAGGCTTGATGAGAAAAGACACTCTTTTCTGCCTCCTTTTTCTCCCAGATGAGTGCCTCTTTTCCATGTGTGGTCATATTTCTGTCTGGGTTTGCTGATTGGTTGTCTGTGGCATGGTGTTGTTCATATAGCTGGATCAAGCAAACACATCTTCATGACCTTTAGAGTTCATGTTTATAGAGCCTGAAGAGAAACTCAAAACAGTTTTCTTCCCCCAAGTTTAGCACTTATAAACTGAATTACCTCAGCGGTGGATTTCACAGAAGCTTCCCACATCGTCTCTACTCAAATGTTGAGGCGCTATAGTGGTTACATAACCCACTAATGCAGGAAACACATTTGTCTTGTTTTTATAATCAATTTTTTTCAATGAAAAAAAGCCCTCATCATAGGTTTATACATGCATATATCATTTGGTTACACTGTGCATTGTGTTTATTTTGGGTGTTTTCAACTGAGTGAATGGAGCCATCACAGCTGTCATCAACAGAATGGTGGGATGCACAATGCCGTAAACAACAAGAAAACAGCCATTCGCTTTCACACGAGGTGCCATGCTAACCTAATTGTGATGGGAATAATGAATACCAAGAGAAAACCCACTCAGTGTTCAGGAGAAGAACACTGAATCCACACAAACACACAAGTGAAGACAAAAAGACACATCCCAGATTCAAACAAGACATCAGTCTGAGACCAGGACAGGAGACCAGATGTGAAAACATCTGGTTTTTATTTATGCAATTAAAAAAGACATTATTATTTCTGTCACTTACTGACTTTAGTCATTAAGATTATTTAATATAGGTTTGAATAAAATATGACTGTTTTCAAGGTTAAAGAATTACTTTGGATAGATGGAACATAACAAAAAGTTCCATTCAGTTTCTAACACCCTAACCCTGGTAAACGGGAGCTTTAGTTCCAGAGTTGAAATTATTCAACTATAATAACTTTTCAATTGTTGATGCAATTAATGCAATTGCAGCGGATTCTGTATTTCCAGCATCTCTGCGCTGATATGCAATACTTTGCTTTAAGTGTTGCAACACAGTGCAAAGGCGATAAACACAACTTTTCTGTGCATCAAAACCAGTTGAGTCAAATTGAAGATGGTCAAAGATTTATGGTAATGTCAAAGAATGTGTTATTTAGGTGTGAGATCTCCGGTGTTAAAGGGTTAAAAACTACAAGTATAGCAGGAAGTTGCTGCAGATTCAAAGCTTTCCGATCTTTGCCTTTTAAATTTCATTTGTGAATGAAATTCAATCAATAATGTGAGACGATTAAACCAACAAATTACAATATCACCCATCTTTTTGCAGGTACTCCTATTTTTTGTCTGCTATTACTTGACAAACTCTTTTTAAGGTTACCGAGGGCTGAGTTTGTCAAAATGCCTTATACTAATCTTAAATGACTCACTATCAGAAGGTATCTTTTGGAACAAGTGATGATTGGCATTCCAGAATTGGAGAACATTCCCTGTCTCACCCATTATGTTTCGAATAATTCAAATTCAAAATACTAAAACATGTAACTTCTGACTAAATGCACATCTTGACACCAAATGTACAAAAACTAAATGCTTGAAAATAGTTTTAAAAATATGCTTTGCAATGCCATTTTCTCCTTGTCCCATGCTTGCTTTAATAAACAAGATATTTCCAATAATATTTATTGCCAATGGACCATGTGTCCTACAACATGCACACAACCCTGTTACCATCATCTTTTTGTCATGGTAGAAGAAGAGTAAAGCAGAGAATCACAAGACATCATCAAACAGTTTTCCAAAAGAATGGGTAGAGCAAAGGAATCTTCTTCTCTTTCTATTTGTCATATTTTACAACATGATCAGCCTAGATTGAATGTCTCACTTTATCCTGCAACACTGTTACCCATATAATCAGAATAGGAAGATTCATTATCATTATTTACTTTATCTAATTACATACGTAAGTTTATTTCTCCTCTTTGTCATCACCAACGGCTAGTTAAAGAACTAGCTTCTACTTCTGACGAAAAGCTAATATTAGTCCAGATTTGTATAGCTTTGTAATCATTAATTATCTAATGTAATAAAAAAAGACACAATTAATCTGTAACCTGAGCTAATTGAACTTTTGATGGTTTATGACCTATTATTGATGAATACGTAGCAGAAAATTATAAAATTGAAGGTTTACTTTTCATGAATTTTGAAGCCAAAATGTCCTCCAATTTTCAAAAAACCCTAATGGTCACAACTTCCAAAGAAGAAGAAAACTCAGAGGAAGATGGTGGTGAAGTCTACCAATATTTCTTAAAACCCTCAATTATTTTTGTGCCTCCAAAAAATCTTTTGCACCCTGAACATTGTACCCACATCACCTAATTATCACAAATGCAACGTGCTACATTTGAGTTTGTGTTCCTTTATTTAACATGGGCCTGACCAGAACGATGCTGGTGATGGGATTGATGACTGATCAGCAAAAAAAGAAGAGCTGGACCAACAGCAATAGTCTGTTGTCTAACTATGGTGACATCAGGCTGAACTCACAGGCTTTTTTTTTGGTGTGAAACTATCATTTTTGATGAAGCTTGTTTGGGAGGGATGCCATTTTTCTTTACATTAAAAAAAAAGTCTCCTGTTTATTTCATTGGCCAGTATGCGTGATTGTCACTTTTATTTTGTAGGTCTTAAGGGGGAGTGTGATGGCAGCATACCCTGCCACACCCACAACAAAATGGTGGCAACCCCTCTGCACAACACATTTTATATTTTTTTCCACATATTTTACATTTGCAGTTACATTCATAAATGAACACATTGTTTTGAGTTAAAATATACATTTATTTTGTGCTTATTTGGAACATCTATTTTGTTTGGTTTACTTATCTTGGTTTGTTAATTTCCCCTGTTTTGAGTTTCCAGTGCAGAGGGTGTGCTGGTTGCTGCAGGTGTGGTTGAGGTTCTGCTCCTGGAGCTGTGCTGTGAGACCTGGCCAAAGGGGAAAATGAAGCCACCACAGCTCTTAAATGCTTGAGCCAGGGAATTGGGCAGGCACCATCTCAGAAGCCTCCAAGGGGGAGAAATCATGGACTCCTTTAACGTTGATTCACTTTCTTTCAGTTTATTGCTATTTATTTGTTCTAATTTTGTACTTCTGTTTTGTTCTTTCTTTTCACTGAAGAAAACCATGACATCACAGCGGGCAAAACCATCAAAATAATGAATGGGGGCAAAACCTCTTATGGAGCTCCTCAAAAAAATATGCCAAAATCCACGGATGTGGACTCCTCCTTTCCATCCATACTGAAACTCAGGACACCGGGTAGAGTTCAACACTTTTACTTGGGTCTGTTGTGTTTAGTTTTGTCTGTAGTCTTTTGTTAAATGTTGTTAGTTCCCCCCCTCATGTTTGTCTAGTGGTCTGATCACCCACTTTATATATGTTCCCCTGTTGTGTCTTTGGTTAGGTCAGTTTGTTTCTGTTACTTGGTCTGTTCAGTTGGTTAAGTTAAAGTTCAGTTTATTACCTCGGTTAGTTCTGTTCTTTTGACCTCTTTTATGGACCCAATTTGTAAATAACATATTTTTTGGAGAAAAATTAAAACTTTCATTTTGATAACTCTTCTGTTGTCCTCTTTGGCCGCTCGATCCCTCACAGGGAGTCTGTAGTCTTTCTTTTCAAATTATGGATGTTTTGTTTGTTGTGTTGGCCTTGGCTCTCCCTAACATTATGATGCTCAAATGCTTTTTCTAGATTTCAATAAGAGGCAATGCAGCAACAAAAGTTTACTGTGGCTTGTTGTGTACCTAAAAAGAACCTTTGACAGCTTTAACAGCTTTGCCTTTGATATTGAGTTAATCCAACTTCATACAGTTTGACCTTTTTCTTTGATGGTTTTGCTTAACTCTTTGTAAAAAGCCTTGGGATGTAAATTGTCTCTTTGTAAATAAGGTGAAATGAAATGTGTCCATCTTTTAAATAACAAGTTGTGAATCAGTCCTCTGTGCAAAAAGTATACAAGCAAGAATAACTGGGATTGAAACACTAATGATGCAACATCTCTGTAAAAATGTCACATTTTCAGCAGTAAGAGCAGAAGTTCTGGCTTGACAAAAGGTCATTTTCTTCTTTTTTTTAATTTTTATTGTCCTGTCCAACAACTGAGCAAACAGATGCAAGCTGAAGGCCTCTTGTGTTGGACAGATTTTACTGTTACAATGAGGGGTTTAGAATCTTTGGACACAAGATATTTATATTTATATAAACCTCTTTTGTAATTGAAGCTCATTCTTAATCTTATTTCAGTTGTTGTCCATGGCCGCTTTGTGTCATACTTTAGCAACAACATTAACCTTCAGCATAATCTTGAAGGATGTAGGCTCATTTACTGAATCGATACAGGGTGATCTAATCTCAATAAATTATGTAACTAATTTATTTGATGGTTCATTTTTAGTTAGACTTTCAATAACTTCTTAGACTGCTGTAAAGGTTTTGTGACGGGGCTGGCGTTCTGTTGGGACAACTGTACCTTGAGAACTGTCGACAATCTTACAGGATCAATATTAATACATGGTAATTGTTTGATTTTAAACTGAGTATTTGATGGAGAAAAGAACTCTGTTAACCCTTTAACACCATTTTTCATCTACTGTAACTCTTTAACCGTTTAGGTAATAAACTAGGGCTGTTAACCTATTAACACATGTGATTAGTTCAAAAAAATTAACCCGTTAATATTTATTAATGAGACCTGAAAAGTGGCGCCTCAATTTGTCAGGCTTTTTTCTATTACCAAGGTGGTAAACCCTGTTACTGTATGCCTCTGAATGCATTTATACTGCTACAACATAAATGCATTTAGATTTATTGACGCAAGTGTTTATTGCTATATTGACACATTTGATTTAGATGGAAACAGTTTCCAAAATTGTATTTTGTTCACCCAACAAATAATTTTTATCATATATATTCCAATAAACCATTTATTGCATGTTTTAAACCTCTGTTATTAGTTTTATTAATTTATTTTTCCCAAATTAAAATTCACATGACATCAAAAAGGGATAAATATTATGATGTCAAATTGATATTGAAGGTTTGATGTAAATTTGATGACAATCTTTGGTGTTGATTTGACTTAAATTCAACATCAATTGCCCACTGGGAATCAACAGCTAAAAGCAGGCCATTGCACACTCTGAGGAGAGCTGTTTCATAGACCTCAAGTTTGCAATATTAATTTAGTCACATTCTATTTAATTCTGTTCTATTCAAAAACACTGAGTGCAGTTCAGTCTTACTTGATCGATTCTTTTTTCTAATAGTACATTCTATTCTTGTGGAAATGAGCCTTCTTTGGATCTTCTGGATGAGCTTGTAGCTGAAAAGTTGTAATTGTCTTTCAGAAAGATAAGTCTCTTTGTCTAAAAAATACCCTTTTTCAAGCAAAAACATTAGATTTTTTTTCTGAATGAATTTTGTATTTGGTCTTTGTTTTGGACTAGAATAAATATAGAAGATCAAATGAGAGCACAATTTAGACTGCAGCGTTCACTCCTAAGTCTTGAGAATGGTTTGTTGAATCGTGGGTCAACTTGTCTGTTTGTATGACCCTAAAACAAATTCCAACGGCCCGCTGCTCATCACAGCTAATTCTCTCTATTAAAAGTCAGTGGCACATTGCAGCTCTTTGTATACAAATCCCCTTTAATTATGGGATTTATATATAAGCATAGTGTAATCATGAATAAATAACCACAGAGCAGGACGGACAAGTACAGCTAGTTAATGCATCTTTGGAGCGTGGGATCTTGCAAGGTCATCACAGACAAGGTGCTTCTGACATGCATCTCAACTAGGATGTAATATATCTGTGAAAGAGCGGCATTTACATGCATATGCAGTGACGCTCCCTGAAATAAAAACGCTGTTCTGCAAAAGTGTAGCCGTTAAACACAAATTAACGGAACAAAATGCAGCTTAAGGCATAGAAAAAATGTTTTAAAATGTTTTTTATCCTCAGAATCTTCAGTTGCAAAAGCTGAATTGAATAGAACCATCTTATTTTTATGCATATTAGCAGCATGATGAGGTAATGAGACACCGACTGTACTGCACTGTCTATAAGCCACATAACTGGCTCACCAGTGCACTGGGCCACGAGGGAGGACTATTTAAGATTCAAGCAGTGTGTTAGACAGAGAATAGGAAAAGCCTTTTTGTGTCCATGAATACCCAGGCAATCAAGGCATCAATTATTTAAGCTGCATGCAGAGAGAAACCATTGCAAGCTGTCCATTGGCACTTCATCCCCAGACTCCTAATATTCTAGAGCAGGAAATGTAACAATACAAATGCAAAAGAGCTATTAGAAACAAGGCTCTGCATGCAAAGTTCTGTAACATTACAGATAAGATTGTCCAGACATGCTAATGAGTTAATCAATTGTAAATTGGATTAATCAAGGCATGTAATTAAGTGGATTTTAAATAGACATGAAGCAGCAGTCCCAGCTCAAATACGGTGTGATGGTTTGATTATTCTGCTTTCGAAGAAGAACGTTTAGTTATTTTATTTTACTCTAATTATTACTGGTACAATTAACACTGTATTTGTCTCTAATGGAAATACAATAAAAATGGTTCTACCTGGCTCTACCTCTCCTGCAGCCCCCTTTCTACTCGCCCTCACTGGCTGAGCGGCTATTACACGCCCCTCATTCTTCCCTTCTGACCCCGACTCTCTGGTTAGAGCTGCACCTGATGAATTCACGAGGAAAACACATTTTTCAAAACAGTTGCTTATCTGTTGGGTTTTCCTCCATAGCAACCAGATCTAAGTTATTTTTAGAAAAATTTGCAAAAGTAAAATTTTTGTTTGCTTGCCAACGAAGGTTTTTTTGTCAACCACGCCCACATCCCTAATATGTTCATTTGTTCTATCATTTCATTCAGCTTGAGCCAGGGACTACTTTCAATCTTTACAATATTTCCATAAAAATGTGCGAGCAATAAAGAAATGTCCCTTTTGTGAGCTAAGCAAAAAGTAGTCTATTTAAGTGTACTACAAGTATACTTAGTTTATAATAAAAGTGAGGCAGCATACTTAAAATGTACTTTTCATATGCCATCCATAGACTGTATATTTAAAATAATCTGGTTTAGCCTAAAGAAGTAATCAGTTAGTATAGCTCCTACGCTACAAATACATGCTGTGCAGTAGGCTTATATGTAAGGTTACTTATACTCAAGTATCCTTAATACATTTTAAGTGAACTACATTTTGCTAAGGGATGCTAACGCTATTCAAAATCTAAAAACTTCCAATGTCAACATTTTTTCACAAGTAACTTCTCAATAAGGTTCAAGGAGTTAGAAAGCGATAAATCACAATCCCTGAAGAGTTTAAATTTGTAGCTGATGCTAAAGGTGTTTTTTTTTAATATAACTGTGCCCTCTTCCTGAGGTCAAAGGTCAATAAAACGTCAGTGGTGAATGTAGACTTAACCTGAATGTGTGTGCTTGAAATTTCATTCTGATTTCTCAAACAAATTTTGTTTTCTTCCCAAATTGTGTGAAAAAGTGAAAATTGCCAAATTTTATACTTCACCATAAAGTGGCCTTTCCTCAGACGCTCACCTCCTCTTTTCCTGTTTCCAACTTATGAATAACAAAAAGATCAAACAGAATGACTCCAAGCCACGGGCTGTCATTCTATCACATATTGTTGAGATTTTCCGTAATAAAAACAATATACGATTATACAGTCGGGAAAGCTCTGTTGTTCAGAAAAAAATAAGTCTTGTTATAATTGATTTACTGTTGTGAAATGATAATTTATAAAGTAGGTGAGGAAAGGAAGTGACTTACGTTTCGCAAATGTGGCATGAGCGGTGAAACAGATAGTGTTATAGAACACGGCTAGCTAACGTGCAGGTAGCACAAGGAAGACCGTAGTGGAAAAACAGCCATTTTACAAAGTTATTTTGATTTTACAGAGAGCCAGATGTGCCACTGCCAGTGGAAAAAAATGTATTTTTGTCTTATGCCTGTCACTGTTTATTTCATTTATACATGTCGTGCATTTTCATTTTTGTAATTCACCTCTTTTATTTATTGTTCATACAAAGTTTTACAGTTTTTAGAGTTGATTGAATTTATTTTCTGAAGAAAAACACTGTAAAGTGATTGTTAGCTTCTGCCCTCTCAGAACAAAAGAGAGCAGCAGAGGAGAGCCAGATGTGCCACTGCCAGTGGCACATTGTCCTTTTGTTTTATGTCTGTCACAGACCCAAGTAAAAGTGTTGAACTCTACCCGGTGTCCTGAGTTTCAGTATGGATGGAAAGGAGGAGTCCACATCTGTGGATTTTGACATATTTTTTTGAGGAGCTCCATAAGAGGTTTTGCCCCCATTCATTATTTTGATGGTTTTGCCCGCTGTGATGTCATGGTTACTTTTTTAGGGGGATCATCCTCTATACATAAAAATTCACTTTCACCAGGTACCTTGAGTATGTGGTGGGGGTGACATTTTTGCGCAACAGGAAAAAAAAGAATTGCAAAAAAAATCTGATGCTACAGTTTGGGACTGCTGCTGCGGGACATAATTAGAGCATAGTTACTTACATATATGAAACTGTCTTACTTTTTACATTTATTTTGCATGGTATTATAAAGCCTTTATTATCCCCTTATATCGGAAACTCTGTCTTGTAATTATGTAGATTGACATTGTGTTTGGAGATAGAACTGTTGCAGCATTAATACCTTCAATACTAAGATGAAAAGGGAAATTAGCACTCTACACACGTTCCCAACCTGTAGGTCAAAAGAGAAAAGTCAATATGCTATTGATACACAACCGAATTCCCCACCTGTGCAACTCGTTTGACTTTAAGCAGGTCGTCCAGCTGATTGTGCAGGAGCAGGACTGCAGGGATGTTCCTGTCCTGGAACCAATCTAGGATTCCAGGCGGAAGCAGTGAGATGGTTAGATTCATAAAGACGAAGAACCTCTCGGCCGCCAAGTGGCTGCATTTGATGCTCCAGGCTTAATTGCTAAAGTATCCCTTTCTAATATCTGCAATACAATTCACAGACTGCTGTGACGTTTTAGTGAATGCTTAATTTTAAGTGCTTATTTCAGAAAAAGCAGCAAACTGATAAATGCCGTATGTTTAGCAAAACATGTTACATCTTCTCTATGTAATGTGCTGCACAATGAACATCAACAAGTATGTTCCTCGAGCTGTTTGTGCTTTTTCACTCTGCTGCACAAATTGTCGTCAAATTGAAAACAAGCAAAATCTTTCATTGCATCTGTGGAGCCTTTTGTCAACACATCTTCATGCTGTACAAACCCTTCCCACAATACCGTGGAAATATATATAAAAAAAAAGCAAGTTGAGATCATTTTACCAGTCCAGCAACTCAAAACACTTACAGAAATGAATAATAATAAGACATAATAATTGCTGAATCCTTCAAAACTTTAGGTATAGGCTACTAGAGATTGTGCATTATTCCATGACATCACAAAACAAATACTCATATTTGACATCAAATCAAACTGTACATGTGACTGATTTAAAGAAAGTAACTTGCTCTGTTCCAAAAACCTGTCGGCTCAACCTTTGATTGACAAATGCAACAAGATTTTTACACGTCTAATGCTTTAGACAAATAAACTGCCAAAGAAAATCTCAAATTATTTTGTAAAGTAAGGCTTTTGAATTTTCAGAAATAAAAAACAATAGTTTTGCCACTCTCTGCACTCTGTTCAAGTAAAGATGTGTCAAAATGTAAGAAAAGCACAGTTTTCTAAATAACAGGTTATGTCCACAAATTAGTGATTATTTTGCTACTTTAATATTTTCTAACTAAACTAATATTTAGCTGAACTCTCTACAGTTTTAGGTATTTTCCGTTTTTGCTTTTTCTCTCAAGATTGAAACACATATTGACAGACCCACAACTGTTTTTGTTGTTGTATTTTTTATTTCCTTCATTTACTAAACAGTCCAGGAAAAGTCTTTGTTTTCTATAAAGAGTCATTGCTAAATATGAAGCACTTGTGGTTAGTTAGACATTGTCTTTTTAAAAGAACACCTGTGAACTACTGGGACAGTGGCCTGTCTGTGCGCCCTTGCACTAAGTGTACCACAACAAATATAGAACATGCTTATACCAAGGTCTTTGATTCATATGACAATTATCAGGGTGGACATTTTGTTGTGAGTAAAAATACATATATATAACTAGTTTTAACAAACTGTGGTTTTGTTTTGGACTTGTATACATATATTATATAACCTAAATAATGTTTAGGTTACATAAAAAAAAAAAAAGTTGCATCACTTTCTTTTTCCATGTTTCCCATCTAAGATCCTTTTATTTTGCCTCAAAAGGCAGCTCTGGCTTTGATTTAACCTAAGTTATATAATATTGAACTTTCTCTACTCAGTTTCTTTAAATTCAATTGTAGGCGGCCATGGTGCAACGGTAAAGCGGTCGACCTCTGATCGGAAGATTGCAGGTTTGATTCCCGCCTTGCTGGACGAGACATTAAACCCCAAATTGCCTCTGGTGGTTATAGGTTGGCACCAGTGTTCGCCAGCAGAGCCACCGTCAGTGTGTGAATGAGTGTAAAACACTTTGGGCCTAAAGAGAAGGAAAAAAAATCTTCTTGACAATGCAATTACTCATGATCCTAAATAAACTTTTTAGCAGGGATCAGACATCATCATACATAGATAAGTCATAAAATTATTTAAATATAAGGAGTATAAATAAAATACAGTAGGCAAAGTATGTTTGTTGAATTTCAGCAAAATAAACAGATTAGACAAAACATGACTAGCACTAATCTGGTCATGGCAAAAGGAAAATCAGCTCTTTTGAAACCAGACTGTATTTCTGTCAGAAATCTCTCATTTTGATCAGACTAGTCAGAATCTTTAAAGAGTATTCTTAAGTCCCTGTGTTTGAATGTAATAGCATCACATTTAGTGAAAGACCTGAGATCTACATTGTACTTTGCAGCTAAATCTGACAGTTTTCCTTGAAGGGTTCAATTCCATTCTGATATTTTCAACTTTCAGTGCAAGCAGAGAAAATGAGAGCCTTTGATGGAGGTGGGCGAGTTCTGAAAGATGCAGATGAGACCACATAAGAAAAGAAGAAAGCTGCACAAAAGCTGCAAATGTCTGTAATTAAAAAGCTTGCTTGAAATGGGTAATGCGCTTTCTTAAGGATGTGACTATCCCAGAAAATCTACAGAATTTTTCTGACTTTTCAAAAATGACTATATTTATGACTGTTAACGGAGCAAAATGCTTTTGGAAATGTGCATACATTATTGTGTGGAAGTCTTCATTCATCACTGTTGTTCATTGGAAAAAGTTAAGTAATTTTATTTTTTGGATTTCAGGCATTTTTGATGCATCTTTTCCAGAGTTTCAGCTATGTTTATTTAGAAGTCTAATACTGCAACACCTCCGGAGTCTTTTGAGTTGATGACGCAAAAGAGCGAGCAAGTGCAGACTTAAAAAAGTGTTCCCAATGGAACATTATGATAATGATGTTTTTAGTCATTTTCTAGAATTTAGTTTCTGCAGAGTGGCAGAGTTCACCAGAAATTCACCTCTGAGTTGTGAGCGGTACTATTACCATAAAGTGAACTCGCCTCACTTCCTGTTACCCATCTGCTTACACTCTCTCCCGCTAGCTTACGGCCCCTCACACCCCCAAGTAACATTACCGGTACAACAAAAATAGCTAGCGATATCAGAGCTATCCATCCGTACAGTTTTAATCCAGATTTCAGCTCGGACGAGGAAAATGAAGACGTACATGGATCTATTCGTCTGTAAGTGGATGCATCAGAATCAAGCGGCGCAGGGGGCTCGTGGCCCCACCCAACGTATTTTCCAACAAATACAAACTTTTTCAAACGTCATTGATTTGCCAGCTATTTTTTATGGTTTTTTGTCTGAGATAAACCATAGATCCTTTGATGATGGTAATCCCATCAATTCTAACAACACTCAACACATTAAAGTAACACAAATGATAAATTCACAGCCAGGCTAATAGTCGGTCATGCATCATTCACCACAGAACCACGGCTAAAATAAATTCTGTTTTGACTAAAATGGAAGAATCAGACTGCATTTATCTGGAACTTGATAGAAGATTCAGATATTAGAGACTTGGTACCCATCTGTGTGCTGCTGTCAGCACAGTCGACCTGAAAAACACACCATAAATCACTTTCCAGGGTTCCTTAAAGCAATCCATCAACTAGGCATGGCTTATCTACACTGACTCCGACCAGGCTGGAGAAGCTGAATATTCCTCAGGGCAGCGCCCTGGACAACTCAGATAGCACCTACATGAAAAGCTAATGTAAAGGGATGCAGGTCAGAGGTTGTCAACAAAGCCTGGGGTGAAACAAGGTGAGCAGGGAAAAAAAACAAAAACAAAAAAAAAACATTTATGGCTGTTTGAAGTAAAAATAAAGCCACGGTTAGAACCCTTGTAAGTTTTACTAAAACACATGAATAAATGGATGTAAAGAGAAAGGATCATGCACATCCATACACATTTCAAAGTAAATACAACAGATTATAGCCCTGAAGCAAAATTCCATCTGCTGTTTGCATGCAGGCTCATTTATATGAATCATCATCCAGGAGAAATATTAATGAAATATCAACTATTTCCACAATACTGCCTCTGTTGAAGATACATGAAGACATTACCGAAAGCTGCTTACCCTAATATTGTCATTACATTTAGAAAACTTAAGAGGAACAACACCCCATACTTTCCACTGTGTCGAGGTGCATATCTTGCAGATGCAGTCGGTGAAATATTAGGTGGAAGATAATTAAAAGTTTGAAAAAGCAGACTGAGCATAAATTGGTTTTAAATTATGTAAACATCTTTTGCAACTTTACTTTGTTTCTTTGGGGTGTAAAGGTGTTTATTTGTGCTTTCTTATGAGATCCCTCTACAGCATTTTAGTTTGCTTCAGTTGTGGACTTTAAAAACTCAGAGCTACAGTCTTTTTTTAACCTTTTGTATTTTGTTTTTTTTTACTCTCGTCTTTCCAGGGACGTGCAGTCAGTGGAGGCAGGTGAGGCATTACCTACTAAAATAATGTTAAATACAGCTGTTGTCCACTAATATGTACTATAAATTCCAATTATATGAATGATTTTAATAATTTCAATTATTTTTTTTGAAATCTAAATCACTGTATTTTGATAATTTCCTGGTTAACCACAGTGCAGGCTGTGGGGTGAGGCATCATAGTGCTTTGCCTCATGGAAGATTAGCCAATCTCCTGCAAACTGGATTGAGCGCAGCTCAGCTTTTGCTAATAACATAAGGCTTTATTCATTTTTTTATACATTGTAGAGCAGGAATGGGCAACTCCGGGCCTCGAGGGCCGCATTCCTGCATGTTTTCCAACATACCATGCTCTGGCATGTTCTAATAGGCTGTACACAACTGAACCAGTCATGAGTAGAGCTTAGATATCTACATAGACATTTCATCACGTTCATTACCAGGTCAGGTATTCATGTTTAATTATCATTTATTTAGTGTTCGGATCAGACATAAAGACGCACTGAAAAGGCACGAGATGAGGGAGGCAGTAGCTCTGCAGCACTGTAGAGGGCGCTCATGAGCTCACACTTGTACTTTGGGTGTTAATAAAGTTTAATAGAAGTCTGTTATTTAGGTTTTATTTAACTGAATGTAACAATGGCAGACATAATCTCATTACAAATGTTCCAAAATTGGACTTTCAATCCAAACGTGGCATAATAAATAAAGGACGATTTACGAAGGACCAACACATCTTTATTGAAACAGAGAGACTTAAAAGACAATAAGGAGGATTTATAAGCTACAGTTGAAGAAATCTTTGAGACATATGGATTTCTTTTGTAAGTTTAGGTTAGACCAGTGTGTAAATTCTGTGTGTGTGATGGAGCGTGCATCCTCCGTGCTGCTGTGTCTATGCTAGTGTCTGACTGAATCGCCTTAGTGTTTTTGGAGCCATACTGAACCACTATGCATTTTAAGTTCCTTCTTGAGAACCTGCTATGTTTATGAACAGAATGCTGATATTAGACATGACAGTTGGCTCATGCAGGATCTGCTTAACCTGTACAGTTAGGGGCTTTTAGTTCCTAACACAACTTCTGCAAATTTAGTAAACAGATTTAGATCAGGTTTTTCTGCAATTTTAACAAAGTTTTTTTTTTTTTTGAACACAGATTGGATTTTTAAGGAAATAATTTTCTTCATTTCCATCAGCAACATGTCCTGATTGGTAGAATTCTGAATACACAAGGACACAGCTTTTGTGAATCTTTAGTTCTTCTGTTTTGATCAAAATTTGAAGGCCATGCCTAGTGAGGCAAATAAACTGATCATTTGGATTTTAGCTCTGCTATGATTTTCTATCACAAGTTAACACAGTTAGTGAGCCCTCCAGAGCATTAAGCCGTCTCATTCACACATAGGAAAACAAGCTGATCGAGTTCTATAGAAACCTTTGGGCCGCGCTGAAATGAATCTCTCCTGGTGAATGTGGAGAAGCTTCTCGATGCTTAAAGTCATTAAAAGCTCAGGTCCTCCATTACACAGGAAAACCTGAGTGGAATCGCAATGATTAAAATCTGTTACCAGCTTGGCAGGAAGATCTCGTCTAATGAGGTTTTCAATGACTTTACATCTAGGAGGGTTAAAAGAGAAACATTTGGAGGAACGAAAGTCACTAAGGATACCTGCATCATAAATGAGGGAGTCTCTGAGGGATGCTGAACTTCAGAAAAGTAAGTTTGCTATTAAATGAGCAGAGGTTTGATTTCAAAGATAAAACTCCCTTTAATGTTGTGCAAACTCTCTGTAGAGCTGATGTGAACCTCTTAAAATGTTTCAATTTTTGGTTTATTTCTGACTGAACACTTCCAGGGTCTGCAACAAAACTTTCATTTAACTGATTTAGAACAAACTTAGGGACCATCTCATAAATTCCTCCGCATTTAGCACAATCAGGCAATTTTTAAAAGCAAATAAAAATGAATCGTAACATTTTTCACAGTAAACAAAAAAACAAACTTAACAGGTCAAAAGAAATCTCTTTCAAAAGACTGAAACAAAGAACAGTTTGAGATACTCTCTTTCAGGGTGTTCTTCAATAAAAACCTTTTAAAAAGTCCCACCTTGGCAGCTGTGCACAAGTGTTTGCTTGTAAACATTTGAGTGGATGGCGATGCGATCAAAATCTCCTGAAGCTGCCAAAAAGAATGCAGTAAAAGAGTTGCACTCTTTAGAGCTTCAGAGTTTTTTTACTGCCAAAGAAACATTTCTAAAATATTTCATAAAATGGTGAGTGTTAAGGTGTCGTTTTCCAGCTCATCAGCCGGACACTTTAGGCAGGAATCCTTTTCCACTTCCCAGAAATCCTTTGCAACCTTTACAACCAAAGCTTTTGCAGCAGAAAGAGAAAAATGTATTTTTTAATAAACCTGCGATTAAAAAAAAATCCAGATTAAAGTCAAATGTCTATTAATGATTTTAATGCACATAAATCTGTTAAATCCATCACAGTGGTTTTCCTACATACTTTAAACCATGATTACATTAATTTAGTCTCTTTTGTATTCCTTTGTAGAGCTGCCATCTGTTATTCTGGCTCTGCAAAAACTTTTCTAAAGGATTTGCTTCTAGAAACTTGATCTGCAGAAATAACACATTTTAATTCAATGTAGTATTTTATGCATTTTTGGAATTCATCACTTTACATGTTCGTTTATTTATGGTTCAACTATCTGCAATGCACTTTAATGATATTGTTTCACATATTACCTTGTTTATTGATTTAAATCTTAGATTTATTTTAGCAACACTAATCCCATTTAATTACTGTATGAATCACAGAACCATCCAGGCTGGCTTGGAGCTTCTACTGACATGTTATCACCAAAAACAGGTACAGCTATCATGTCAATACAGTTCGTCTCCTGCGGGTTCCTTTTGCGCATGTGCGAGTTATCAAAGTAGCGCTTTTAGCAAATTAACATTCACACATGTGACAGAAAAAAAGAAAAAAAAAACCAAATCATTAGAATTGATCCTTGCTTTGAAAATGATAATAATTGATAGTGTGAGACATGCAGCGTTCACAATAAGACACAATAAGACACAAACTACTTCCGAGTGACGCTTGTGTGTCAAATGTTCATTATTTGTTTGGTGCATTTTCGTTTTAAGACATGGAGAAAAATTGATCACTTTTTTATTGTAGTTTATAAATTAATAATCAAATAAAGCAGTGGGCTGCACGGTGGCGCAGTGGTTAGCGCTCCTGCCTCACAGCAAGAAGGTTCCCGGTTCAAGTCCTGGCTGGGGGACCTTTCTCATGTTCTTTTCTTTCGCATGTTCTCCCCGTGCATGCGTGGGTTTTCTCCGGGGACTCCGGCTTCCTCCCTCCATCCAAAAACATGCTTCATAGGTTAATTGGTTACTCTAAATTGTCCCTAGGTGTGGATGTGAGTGTGCATGGGTGTGTGATTGTGGCCCCTGCGACAGACTGGCGACCAGTCCAGGGGTGTACCCTGCCTTCGCCCATGAGTAGCCGGGTTAGGCTCCGGCAACCCCGTGACCCCGAAAGGGATAAAGCGGTTTGGAAAATGAATGAATGAATGATTGAAATAAAGCAGTTGTTTTTTATTTTGATTTGGAAAAACAAATGACTTGTAGTACCAACCTTTTCTGGTTTCTTGTAGTGTTTCATTTTTTACCATTTCGTTTTGTCTTCTGAAAATTACTTTTATTTTTATATATTTTTTTATGGTTTGGTTTTTGCATTTCTTCTTTTGTTTTCTAAAATATAATGCTGTCTTTTCATATTTGTTTTGCTTTTTCAATTGTTGTGATCTTTCAAATGTTTTTGTGTCTAGAGATTTGTTAACGTGATTTGAACTTCAGGGCCGCTGTACAAGCCTGTCTTAAACTCTTTCTCAAATCACCTTCCACTGCTCTAATAGAAACACAAGAATTTATGGAAGGGAATGCCACCTTTTGAAATGAAATTATGACTAATTCTAGACAAATAGGAATAAGTAAATATGCATTATATGACATCTAGATGAATATTAGAAATAGGTCATGTGAATGTAAAGCATATGAGTAGTTTTTACCAGGAATCTGCAGGATTAAATCTAAGCGAATGATGTTGGATATCTTCTCACAGTTTTGTGTCTCCAACCAGAAGTGTGTTTTGGCAGCTTTATGAAATACTAAACCTGGCTTTCTTAATATAGTTCATTTGTGAAGAGGATTGGATTGGGATGTGAATATAACAATTCCCAGAGTTCAGTTGCTCTTTATTCTTCTTTCTCACCTTGTTTTCCTTCGGAGGTTCTGTAGATGTTCTGCCATCGTGAAATGAAGTAACAAATTAAATAAGTGAGCAATTCCCCTACACAGCTTCCTCAACACGGAAATAATGTAAACGTATTTAAAATGTTTCTGACAACATATAACAACTGGCATCCGGGCTCTGAGCTCATCACTTCATGCAGATACAGATTTTTTTTATTATCAAATAAGAGAATATGGAACATTGTCTACACCTGGACCCCCCCTGACAACAAGGTAGGCAGTCCCCAATGGGCTGATAGAAAATCCTTCATCAGAAGTAATACTCACTTGAAAAAAAGTTATCAATCTAGGGCATTTCACTAAAAAACAACCAAGATCAGTTTAAGAATGATTTTTTTTTTTATTATTCTACTTTGTGTTGAATTTTCTTTTTTTTTTTTTTTGCCACATAAGACAGTAGTAGCATGAATGCTACTGATAAATAACTACTTTTTGTTTTTTTTCCTGCTGAAAGAGCCAGCCAAGTTTCAAAGGTTGTCATTTGTACACATCTATCTATAAAATTCACATTATAAGATCATCACATTGCCTGACAAATATCCATGAACCAATTAAAGTGCACATCTGTTTCATTAGGAAGCATAATATCCATCCATCTTGTCTGTCAGCTGTATCTCTAAGGACCATCATGCACCTCATCAGCCTCAACATTTCTTGCTAGTTATTTGACAGTGGAATCTAATTGAATCAATCATATTTCAACTCGGAGAGCAATTATTATCATTGGAAGGTTTGCAAATTGGTTTATTTAACCAAAAAAAGGACAGGATTTTGTGCCCTGCATAAGGGGCCTTTAGTGCTGTTCAAGTGATAAGTGCACTACCCTTGCGCCCTCATTTGGTGTTCTTTGCGTGCATCTGACAGTTAAAAATGAGAAACTAGACAACAAGAGTGTAATTTGTGTGGGCAAGAAACGAGCACTTATGCATCACATGCACAGCCCATGTGTGCAGCGTTTGCATGCGGTCAGTAGGAAGACGGTAATGACTAGAGTGTCGCATACTTCACGATGCGCTTAACACACACACACAACAATTGAATTCAATTTTATTTTATTTATATAGCAATGGGATATATAACAATGGGATGTTCCATTTTTATGATGTTGTTAGGGTACCAGCCTCAAAGGAACTGAAGTATACCTGTGGTCCCTTTAAGATGCAGTCATTCCTCTCTGAAACCCCACACAGGCCCGGACAACCCAAAAACTGTAGCACCCATATAGGTCAACCTCTGTGTGGGTGCATGTGACTACAGCTACGTGCACTCCGAACATGTGATGCACGTTCAAGAATGCACTAAACAGGCAATCTTAAACATGCTTTTAGCATACGCTGTTCACACTGGACTGTCGCTACCCCATACTAGCACATGTACCCACAAGTGGAAGAGGTCTGATGTGATATGTCGAGGAGATGCAAATCTCACAAATCTTCCTCCAGGCATTTTCTTTCACAGCTCTAGTCCGATACCTGAAAGACTTGGTGTCATAGAATTCCAATCAGACACAAACTGCAATTATTGATTTCTTGAATATTCAATTTTGAATAGGACGCTACTTGTACATCACTACCAAATGGTTTACCTTTCAACGCGTGTTCGATGGCCTCATATTTTGTTTGAAGAGCCTGTAAGGGGGATAGAAAACTTACATAGCAACGCACAAGACTTACGTATACTTTTCATTGGAAGTTGCTTGAACACCTTTTCAAGTTCAGTGTGAACGTATCATACAGCATAATAATGGATGGATGAAAGGATGAATCCTGACACACAATTATGCTGATTTCAAATGGATTCAATAAGTTATCCAAATTCCAGCCCTAACGGTGCTAGAGAGAAGTCCGACTTACTGATGTGGCTAAGTAGATCCCGTTCCATGAAACTGTAAACTGTATAGCTACAAATACATCCTTAAATTGAGGAGATGCAAAGTGTGTATTGGTGTTTTTAACGCTGTGTTTTCTTCTCATCAAGTTTAATAAAATGCTGACATTGTGACTGCAGATTTAGCCAACTCTTTCTTCCCACGGGACACAAAGGCACTTGTCTGTTTGTTTTAAATTGAATTTTGCAAGTCCACAAGTTTACATGAATAACTGGTAAAGCAGATATTACCTTCATATTGCTTTCTTGTCTCTTTCAAGGCAGCTAACATCGACAAGAGGATTATCTCAGCTTGGCTCTGTCAGCTGTCACTCTCAGATGTGTTCCTCCTTCCCTGCTGCAGAGGAACAGCAGGCATTTATACAGCCTCTTTATTCAATGTGGCAATTAAACCAGCTCAGCAAACAAAGGAGAGTGCAGTGTTTCACTGTAGTGCTAATTGCCTGACTTTGCTCCAATAAACCATTTCTGCAAAGTTTTGACAATTTAATTTTCCTGTGTGCGATCCTTTGTTGTCTTTCTTCATTATATTGTGAGTGAAATGTTTTGATATCATGGTGTTTTCTTAGCTGAGAACACAAACAGTCTTGTGCCAAAGTACATGAAAATAAAAGCTTGGCGGCACTTGATTACGAGGCATAAAGATAAAAAAGCAAAACAGTAGAGGGAGTTAAAAATAATCCTTACCAAAACAATACAGTAGCATTAAATTGAAGTGGAGCAGATTTGATTACATTTTAACATGTAGACAAAGAAGACGCTCAGCTTTGTTGAAAGTGACTTCAACCAAACAAAAATTGTTGCCAGATCATTTAAGGCTTGATTTTTATTTAATGTTTAAAAATGCATAACCTTATAGTCTTTTAATAATACTATTTTAGTCAACATCAAAACCCTGTGTCATTTTCTAAGACATACAGTAGTTTCTGCAAGAAATTTGCCTCTGAGTTGTGGGCATGACAACAACCCCTGAGAGCTCTCTTTTTACATGCTCTCCTGCTAGCTGACAGCCCCTCACACCCTATTCTTAGAAATGAAAACCACTACAGCACATAGGTGCATAGAACTATTAGAAATACTCAGAAATGTATTTTTGTTTTACAGCTTGTGATTGGAGGAAAATCTAGCCGCAAAAAGGACTCGAACAAGTTCCAAAAGATTGAATGAAACCACGAGTGAAACTTAACCCAAACAAACAGCATCAGATGCAGCGTTGCAGCAATGCAGACAAAAGAAAGGACACTTCCTTTAAAAAAGAAAACCTAATTTGTGACTAAAAATAGCGGTGACTGCCTCACGGAGAACCCAGAGTGGGAAGACATCCAGGAGAAGTAACAGCCAACCTGCCTAGAAACAAACCAGAAGAAAGCCTTAAATAAAACCAATGTTCTTAATATATGTCCCCCATCATCAGGAAAATGTCACAAGAAAGTGTTAAAAAAGCAAAAAATCCCATTTTCATCAGAGTGGGTCTTTAAACATCCATTAGAGACTGAAAACTACATATTTCAAAGGAGTTCAAATATGAAGGTTTGTTCTACAGAGCAAAGGCTCAGATTTGTGGACGGGACTATTAACAAACCCTCCCACCCGCCGCCCTTTCTCTTCCTCGCTGCTGAGAGCTCTCTGTTTACTTTCTCTAGCTAGCTTACAGCCCCTCAGATCATTAAGCCAACATTAACTGTGCAACAAAATGGCGAGCAACATCTGAGCTATTCAGTCGTACACTTTTAATTCCAGTTATCAGCTCGGGCGAGGATAACAAAAATGTTCACAGATATATTTGTCTGTAAGTGGATGCATCGGAATGGAGCGGAGGAGGGAGCTTGTGGCCTGCCCAGCACATTTTCTACCTCACAAATATGATCTTTTTTTTAAACTGCTTTTTCTCATCTGCTGCTGATTTACAATGATTCGAATAAGGAAATACTCAGAAATGGAATTTTAATCTTAAGTTTCTTTATAGTTTTCTGATAATGTCTTCCATCATAAAAAAATACATGGTTAAAACACCGTTTTAATTGCAGTGAGTCATTAATGTCTTATACTGAACTCAGTGATTTTAAGCAGCAAAGTTGGGTCTGTTTGCTTTAATGCATTTTTAAAAACAGATGTGAGAAGGTTAAACTGCTAACTGCAGTTTTTGACATTTTCCTGGATAAGGCTTGTATTTGTGAGGGTGCTAATGCATCTACTAATATGGCCTTGACACACTTCATGTCATCATTCTTCTCATGATAAGAGAAAAAAAGCATTGATTGGTGAAGATGAAAGGAACTCACACAGACTCAGGAAGCTTTCGTTGTCTCTCCCCGTTGGAGGTCAAGGACTCAGGAAAGAACAGAGAAGCTCTTCTCACACATGAACAAAACTGTGCTTGCTTTTGATTAACTCCAAAATCACATTTTGTTTTCCACCGTGCAAGGTTTCAGTAAGATTTCAGAAATGGTCTTTGCCTTCTTTTAATCAAAGACTCAGTTTCAGCAGGTTTTCACATGCACACACACACATACACACACACACACACACACACACACACACACACACACAGTGCATGTTCTCTAGTCACCATGACAAAACAGACAGTTTGTCTTGTTTTGTATTATTATTATTATTATTATTATTATTATTATTATTATTATTATTGAGGCTTGTGCAGACTCCCTGCTCCTAGACTACACTACTGTGGCATGGTGGAATATTTTTTAAAAAGTTAACATAAAAATAACCTGAAGGAATTAGAATATAAAGACAAAAAGCCTTTTTGAGAATGTATTTTATGTATTGTTTTCACATTGGCAATAAAAATGATATTCAAGTATCACAAGGTGTATTTTAGATGCATTGAGTCTGCATTGAAGGATCAAGAATGTCACAAACTAAATTTGCTGCAAATGTAATGCATTCATTGAGCTGAGCTCCAGTTTCAAAGCCCTGGCGGGATGAGTGCGTCCATGACTATTATTCACACTGAATCATAACCATCCTTTCAGGAAATCCATTATCCTGCAGAGGTATCATCCGCTTCTGCAAACGGGGACCAGTGCAGGAGAGCTGGTTCAGATTTTATCATCTACAATTTCAGAAGAAAGTAGCCTCGGATGCTGCCAAAATCAAAACTGTTAACAGGATTCAAATAACTGCACATGCCTCTCCTGAATAATACACCTGACAGGAAATGTTCACCTGAAATTTGTTCCATTACTGGCTTCTTTCTAAAAAGCTAAACAAAGCATAAAATCTTAAACTAACATTCTTATTTTCTAAAAGATTTGACTTTCGCTTTTAGAAACTATTTTGAGTTTAGAACTGCTATCATTCATCATAGAAAAATATAGATCTAAAGCTATTACCAGTTTTACAGTTCCTGGTAAATTTTTGAACATTTTTCAATCCATCTTCTGCTTATTTGGAGGCAGGATGCAGGGACAGCAGCTGAAGTGGTGATACCTATAACTCCTCCTCCATAGGAACAATCTCCAGTTCTTCAGGGGAAGCCCGAGGTCCTTCCAGACTAGTGCAGAGACAGTCTCTTTAGCCTGTCCTGGATCTTCCTCAGGTCTTCCTCCTGGCAGGACATGTCCAAAATACCTTCATAGAGCATAAAGAGATGAGTGAGTTACCTGAACTGGCCTCTCTTGATGCATCGACTGAGCTCCTCACGGATGATTTTCTCTTTTCGGTCATCATCCACAGCGCATGACCACAGTTGAGGGTAGAAGCATTGGTTGACCAGTAAGATGAAGAGCTCCATAAATCGCCATTTCACCATGGTGATGGTGTTTGAGAGGCAGAGAGAGCACAAGCTGGCCGGGCTCAGCCTTAAGAGGCTGCATGCTTGGCCGTCCATTAGGAATGCAGCAATTCACTTTTCCCACGATTTGGTTCATATCTCAGACTTTGAATCCTGGTTTTGTTTCAGTTCGATATTTGATTTTTGTATAAAATAACTGCAACAAAAACTAAAATCTCAGAGAATCCCTTTCAATACATTTTCCAATAAGCAAGCAACATTGTAGAAAAACCTTTTAGTTGGCTTGTACTGAGAAATCTTTTATAAGAAAATGTATCTTATTTTCTGTCTTGCAAAAATATAATCTTATCACCAGAAATTGTCAGCAGCAAAATAATCTTAGCTTAAGAAAACATCCCACGGTAACTAGAATTTTCTTCTTAAATCAAGAATTCTTGGTAAGATGATTTTTCTTACCCCATGAGCAAATTGTCTTGCTTATTTAAAGAAAATATTTAAGAACTGTTGACTTGTTTCAAGAAGACTGTTTTTGTAATGTTGTGTAATGTAAAAAATATATATATATATATATATATGAGTGCAATGATTAATTTTACCAACAATTTGATTTATATCATAATTTGTGGTTGAAGACTCGATTCACAGCTGATATTGGTTCATTTTGAACGATCACTGACCTGAAATCGATCCAGGACATATATTGCCAAAAAAAAAAATCATCTAGTGTTTGGTTAAACAGAGAATTGTGGCATTCCCACTATCCATGGGGCTAAAATCTGTAAGCACCAGAATCGTCCACGCCAAAGTAATATGGAGTCCAGTCAAAGGTCGTTAGCTTGTTGGCCAAATCTGTAGAAACAAACTCTGACCATGGAGATGTAAAAAAAAATGCATCCAAATGGTGTCGTTTTCTTAACATTTGTTTCTTAACTTCTTATTTTGTTCACTCATTCTAATTTATTCTTGGCTCATCCAGCCGTAGCATAATAAAGCTCTAAAAATGTTGTTGACTGATGATCCCATGCTTGAGTCATGTACCTGCACATAACTTTAATGTATTACCTGTTCTCATTTTGACACCCACATAGACTGAAGATGGGTGAGATGTCCTCTTGTGTTGTTTACACTGCAGTGCCTGTAAATAAAACTCAGACTGACGATCAGAGCAAACATTTCTCTGCCAGGCCTGAAGCACTCAGCAGGCAGTTACAAAGTGGGCAGTGCGTTTAATCGTGTTATGCCACAATCCGCCCTGATGGAGGCGGAGAACAAGCTTGTCGATCAGTTCCAGTGAACATCAGGGGAGAACACCTTGAAGTCCGGAGCTGCTATCTGTTATGGAGCAGTGGTAGTAATGATTACGTATCAGACCAGCACTCTGCTCATTTCCAAACTATCAGTTTCACCTTCTCTGCTACTTCGCATTTGTAGGGCAGAAGGTAATGATCCACTTGGGTGGCTGCCAAGCCATTTTCTATGCTATGTTCCATCAGTGCCCATGTCGGTCTATCCGGTCTCTCGCTGTCTGTAGGTTCGCACAGCACATGGGCTCCTCACTGTCTGACGTTCAGGCCTGAAACACATTCCTGGTGTTGCCCGTGGAGACGCAACAGCCATGTACACATCCAAAGAGAGACATCCCAATCAACTGTGTCTGACAGCAAGCCAGAGAGAGGCAGCAGATTTGGCAGCGATGGAGAAACCAAAGGAAACAGAAAGGTGAGAAAGATCGCGCATGCTGTGAGTATTGGCTGTACAGTTTACCCTGCTGCTTAACCTGAGATATCAATCCATTTTCAGAGTGTGGAAAAGGTTTTGACTCAGTAAGCAAGCCTCAGGATGGAATATTTTAGGTTCATGGAATGAAACTGAATTGTAAATACTTTAATTGCAATTTTTTTGACACAGCAGTCTTTCACATGAAAAGCCTCATGTGCGGTTGAAAAATCATAACACTTGAGAAATTATATTCATACATGTACAGCTAAGTTCAAGCACCTGTTTTACACTCGTTTTTTAACTCTGCGTGACTCTTTTTAGTGACTTGCTTTCTCTATCATAAGCCAAGAAATGGAAGAACCCAAATAGAGAAGACCAGAGAGGTGAGGGGGAACTAAAATAAACTGAAGCTTTCTGGGAAGATCAAAGCTTAAAACCTAAATAGGGAGATAACTACAGTGGCCCTGAAGGGCAAACCACAAAAACACTCAAAAAAAAAAAAAACAGTTTAGAAGCATAACGACGATTAAAAAAGAGCATAAGCAATATTTAAAAAAAAAAAACAGCATTACATTTTAGAAAACAAAAATATTTCAGAAACCAAAATGTAAAAAACAAAACCAATAAAACACATTTTGGGAAGAAAAAGTAATTTCCAGAAAAGAAAAGAAAATGCTAGAAAACAAAACAAAAAAAAAAACTGAAAAAAAGTTGGTGCTTTGGGACATTGTTGATTTGATGATCGCTTCATGTCAAATAAGTATTGATTGAAATGATTGACTAATGTCATCAGCGATGTCTCATAGTATTTTCTTTTTTCCTGATCCTGAAAAAATAAAAATAATTTCAGAAAGCTAAAAAAACATTGTGTTGGAATGATTAATAATCTGAAAAAAATTTAGATTCATAATTTTCTTTTTTTATTATTCGATTTTTCATCATTAGAACACAATGGTTTCATAAATAGCCTTTGTAATAATTGTAATATTTATAGCGCTTTTACTTTGGCAAATGGGTGATATCCTATTTGCCTTTTAAAAAAAGAAAGAAAACAGTGAACATATGTCCAAAATTGTATTAAAATCCAGTGTATTGTTCCGCAATATGGTATTTTAGGGGTTAGGGAATTTGAACATCGCTTATTTATGTACCCACTATGTTCTGAAAATGTCATTGATGATGAAAATTTAGATGATTTTTTAAAAAAAAAATCTCATACAAATGACAAATCATTCAAACGCAATACATTGTGGTCTATATTTGCCAATCAAGTGAGTGTTGATGCTCATTTGTTTTTTTGGACACCTAAAAGAAAATGAAAAACGCCCTTTATAGTGCATGAAGCAGTAAGTAATGAGGGAATTCCATGAAAGCCTTAGTTTTCCCTTCATAAACATGGTTTCTAAAGTCTGCTTTTCCTTTAAAGGTGTTTTTTTTTCATTGCCTACAGCCTTCTGTGGTTCTCTTCTCACACTTTGAGCTAACAAAAAGCCTCAGACTGAGCAGCATGTATACATCACCTTGATGTCCTTCAGTATTTATGAACTTCATGTCAAATAAAAGATATCACAGCAAATTGCATGTTGCTGTGCTTTGACAGCCCCTCCCTGGTTGAAGTGGCTCTCAGCAAAATTACCAAAACTGTGAACAGCTATGCGAATCCAAATGTGAAACGGGCGAGCGCCTGATGGTGCACCTTGATGTTGTATTTTGACAGGGTGAGAAATTCAGAGATACTGAATGAATGTGGTGTTTTTGTAGCCAAACAAAATAAGCCCCATGCAGTACACAAGCCTCCGCACAGTTCCTGTGACTGACTGACTTTTCTAAGTAAATACAGTCAGTTACAAAGTGACTCAGCCCAATAAAACTTATATTTTGAAGTTTATCCACCACGCATGTTGTCAACATGAATAAAAAAAAATAGTTTCTGTTCTACTGACAGGACACAAAGCCGTAACTGCAGGCCACCCACGGGTGGCTGAACTAATATCTACTGGCTTGGCAAATGAAAAAGCAAATGTTTGAACTTTCAGGTTGGAAACTTTGGATTAACAAATGATTATTATTATTTTTATTAATCTTTGGTTTGTTTTCATTAATGGCAGTATTTCACTTTAAATTTAACTCGACACCGATTTTACAACGAAAAACTACTTTAATTGCTTTTCATCAGCATTTCCCATGACAATGGATCTTGTGTTGTGCAGCATAAATGCTGACCCGCCTGAGCAGAAGTTCAAGTAATTCCTCTGTAGGAATGGAAAGACTATAGGCTTCAAACAGGGTCAAAAGAGCCAGATGATTCCTCTGTTGTCCTCACAGAAACTGCTCTGAGAAATTGATATTCTGAGTGAAGCTCACCGAGCTCGTGCTTTGAATTTAGAGATGATCTGTTTATCTGATGTGCTGACATGAAGGTAACTCACACCACAGCAGGAACTCAACCTGTGTCCTGTTATTCAGGAGGCGGCTCCAACGTATAGTTAGGGCAATCATCTCCCACAACTACATCCCACTGACTTTGCATTCAAGTTAACTCGTAAGCCTAAGTCTATATGGTGAATATATGGTGCATTATTAATGTGCACATCAAACAGAAAGGGCATGTTCTTTCCATAGATTAAAGAAATTGAGGGGATTACGTTATCAAGGCCGGAGAATTACCCGATGCAATTACCATTTTGGAGGCTTCCCCATGCATTTCAATTAAAAATGACAAGATAATTTCAGCAGCGAGGAGAGAATATACTTTACCAAGATGGATACTGTAAGTAGGTGCATGGGATGAATACATTTCATGTTGATTCCAAAAACTCAGCACATCCCTCCAACCATGTTTATCTTTTCTATACTGATAATCCCCTAAATAAGGTAAAATAATGAAAGACCTTGGACCCATCGTCATTTTCTTTACATGGAATGAGAGATTAGGTGGAGGATTTTAGTCTTCCTTCAACGGCCTCAGTAAATTGACTGGGGGTTGGTAAATGACGAGCTGCAGCCTCACCACAACGGCTGCTCCTTTTATCTCCTAGAAGTTCACTGATGCCCAGCCAAGTTTTCTGGATGCATCATTGCTGTACCTAAAACCACAACACAAAAGTAATGAGGAAACTCTAACAAGCTGTGTCCAAACACTGAGATAGCAATGCTTTGTCTTATTTACAACACTCTGTCTTAAACACATCCCCATGTTCTAGTAGAAGGTGTTTGTTTGCATTTTTAACCAGAAATGTGGGTCTATAGCCTCTGCTACATCTTTCTTCCAGAAATGTACTTTACATTATAAATACAAATGTTTTTTAGCCTTTGGGACAAGACTACTGTCTTGGTGCATGTTTTGGTGACTGAATTATACATAAAAACAATGTTTGTCACAACACTAGGATCTTCCAGGATGTTACTCAGGTGTAGCTGTTGCACTTTTCCAACAGTAAATGCAAATGAGACCAGAGCAGGATGTGCAATGCTGCACATGTAAATGAGAGTTTGCTGCATGTTTATTTGCTGCTTTCTTTGGACAACTCCTGGCCTTTGGATTTTCATCCACAAGCTATGGAGACAGCAGTTAAAGGACACTTGTTTGCCATCCAGTTTAAGCTTCTATGTTTTGTTTTTACCTTCGACTTATTTTAATTTAGTTCTGAGTTAGAACAGAATGATTGATACAAATGGAAGATCTCGGTCAATGGAGGGTTGTGGAGAGCTAGAAACATCTTAAGAGGCGCACAGGTGTGTCTTGCAGTTCCATTGAGGTTCGTGCGGCGACCTCAAGGGATGTCATGAAGGTGGAACGTAGTGTTGTCATGCCTGTAGGAAGTGTATAGTGAAGTTTGTGAGGCTGATGTAAATGATGACGTGATGTGATTCTGTCAATACCGGCATCTAGCAGCAAGAAAGTGACCGTGCTTCTAAAGATGTGTGGATTTATTGAAAGTTCAGGCAATCCACCGAATGAAAAAGAAAAAAAAAAAAAAAACAAATCCTGTACATTATAAAACACACTCCAGGATCTGTGTTTCAGAGCTGAGTCTGAGCAGTGCTCCTCAACAGGCAACTGAGATACAAGAAGGCTGTTTACGGAGTCAGGACTCAGACAGGTTTCATGCATTATTTATGCGTTATTCCAAAACAAACTTTTTTTTTGTTTTGAACCCCTGCATGAATGGGTTTTGTGGAACTCAAAGCTCATAAAATCAGTTTCCAGGAATGCTTTAAAGTTGTCAATATCTTCTTTTAGTCACCAGATCACAATATCAAAGGTGATCCTCTGTCATCGCGGGGTTAAATCTATCTGCTTGACTTGTACACTTCTTTACCTTTTGAGGAGCACATCATTTTATGCTCTTTCATTAGAACAATATTTGCTTTTTCAATGGAAAAGAAACGCTTTTTGAGCAGTGCACAGAACATTGATCACAGGCCCTAGCTTTTGCAGTTTGAAGTGGATATCACATGTGATCATAACAATGGCTGTGTCTCATCAAACATTCATGCTCCAGTTCCTGACCACTGGCCCTTGATGTAGACACCCCATTATAAACACACTTTGTGCAGGGTTCTGCTGTCACCCATTAAATAAAAACACATGGAATGGGTTTGTTTCAGTTTGTTCAACAACTTTTAACTTCTTTTGATCAAGGTAAATGTGTCTTTTGTTGCTTTGTTGTCGAGTACACCAGCAGAAGTCAAAGCCATCTGGCCATATTTGTTTGCTTGTTTGTTTTCCATTTGAAGTTAATTCCTTTTCAGATGAATTTTCACCAACCTTCAATGAGCGATGTCCTCGAACCAACATGCAATCTTTCAAACTGTTTACCAACTTGGGTTACAGATTTCTCCATCACACCTCTTTGTTTAACTGACATGTAAAAGCAGGTTTTGGTCTGACAACCACATAAATATCCTAAATTGGTTTTGGACCATTTAAAGATAGCATTCTTCAAGGCAAGGAGAAAAAGAGCACATTTTCGTCCTGAACTTCCATTCATTTTCTTAAACTTTTGGGGCCGCCGGGTTGCTGAAGACTGTTCAGTGACTGTTGGGTAAAGGCGGATACACCCTGGGCCTGGACAGATCACCAGCCTGTCACAGAGCCCATGAGCTGCTAACGGAGCTAGCTGACTGGCTCCTCCAGTGGAGCTCTGCTGGCTGCGAGCTATCCTCGCTATACCATCCCGCACCCCGTGGGCAGCTGGCATAGCGTCATAGCAGGGGTGATCCTCCTAGCTCCACGGGCTTATGATTTTTTCCTTATTTTCATCGACACAATAAAAAAAAAAGATTAACCTTTTATTTTATATTTATTTTCGCCCTCTCTGGTTCATGCTCAAACTGGGCCACAGACAGACGGAAGTACCATCTTAAACGACTGTCAGGCGCAGTTCCGCTGCAAGAGTGTGGCACACTGCACCAGGAGAGACTCTGGTGAACACAGACACGGCGGCGTGCCTGTCGGCGCCTCTGTAGAGCTCTCTAAAACACATAAACACAAGCTATTCGCTCATTGTGATCCATGTTTTCCATGATGTGGTCAACAAATTAAGTTTGTGGGTGGTAGCTCCACGGCCGGGGTGTCAAGGCATTGAGCAGTAAATTGAATGCACATCAGAAGAGAGGCGGCAGACGCGAATATGATGCCTAGGCCGCGTCTGGTGTGAATGCAGCAATAGTGACGTGTCATCCTCAGAGCTACGTACAACAATAATAGCAGCCACGCAAGCTAACACTCATCTCTACCAATTGTTAAAACATAACTGGTTAATCGAATGTGCTTGTTTTTTGCACTGAGACAGACCCAGTCAAACTCAGAAGGACAAATAAAACATGCTATCTGCAAACACAAGTGTCACGGCCAAGATTTAAACTGGAAGCCTTTCTACTAGAATGCAGTTGTCCATGTCCAACTCCAGCTCATCCAAACAGATTTATGGAAATGCAATCAACACATACTCTAATTCATGATGATGCATTCAAATACAACATGTCTTATTCATGGGGTTGCAGCTGTGGAAAATGCAGTAAAATGTGCTTTAATTGAATGAATGCAATGTCAACAAGTTCTTTCAAAGAAGGTGTTGCCTGAAGAACTTCACTAAAGTTCAAAACCTCTTCAACATGAAAAGAGGCAGACGTCACAGTACTTGAATATCATTTTGATGAAATTAGAAATTTCTGTCTTAGGCTGTTGCAGTAAAAGTTTACCCTTTATGATTTACTTTCAGACTCAATAATAGCAATTCCTTCCAAAGTATATATATTTTTGGAAACGGAAAAACCCTTTCAAATGCTCCACTGGGGCTTTTCTTTCTGGATTTAATCTCTTTAGGCTTTTATTTAATGTGTGTTTATGTAAGTACGTTTGTTTTTTGTGCTTGTTTACATTCCTCAGTCCTAAAGTTTTGGTTGTTTTTTAGTAAAACACTATTTCAAGCCTGTCCATACTGGCCAGTCACCTATGCTATGTTTGGTTTTTCCTGAGGTTTTCTTCATAAGCTAACAAAAAAAGAAAGTTTTGTTTTGTTTTGCTTTTAAAAGTTTTTTTCATTTAGATTTTTTTTAAATGGCTTCATCGTCTTTATTTTTTTCTCCAATAAGTAATTTAATCTCACAAATGTTTGCAAATGAAACTCATACAACTCTTGGAGGAACAATAAATGAATTCAAAGTTATTAGTGTGAGGATTCCACCATCAAAAGCAGGATAACTCCTTTTTTTAATAAGACACAGGTTTTTTCAGCTCTAATTATCTCTATATTCTATTCAATTTAATTCAAATATCTTGCATGGAGCTTTTTTGTCATTACTGATCAGATTTGCCTGAGGTCCAGAGAAGCAGTGGAGTCCATCTTTGTTTTATTAAAACTGCACGGATTCAACGTGCATTCTTGCTCCTGGGAGACATTGCTCGTGGCCTGAAATACAATCTTTCTGTATTTATTTTTCCTTCTTAGCAAGCGGTTTAAAACTAATTAAACGTCGCCGGTGTTGGTCCAAAAAACGTGTTCATGGTCCTTTTTAAAGCTTTTGATTGAAACTTAGGAAAACAAAAAAAGGAACAATGTTTGCTTGTTGGGTGTCTTCTCTCTAAATCAGATTTTCACCTATCTAAGTAGTTTGCATCTCTTATTCTTTGCCACAAATATTTACACTACTGATTGATTGAGCTGTTATCCTTAACATTAAAACAAAACAGCTTGACCTCTGCAGTGTGAAAATTATCTTTGGAATCCCCAAAATTCAGTCCTGATGGTGCAGGTGTTGCAGAGTAAAAGCTTTTGTTGCAGGTCCTCTTTTCTCTCTCGTCTTCTGTCTTCTTCATCACAAGTGCTCTGCAGTGGAGCGCCTTGCATTATTTACATGTTTATGATTAGTTAAGCCCCACATGGAGCCTCCATCTGTTGAAAAGTGGCGTGTAGAATTGAAGTGCCATTAGCCGCATTTATCTTTACAGAAGCAAGAAGAAAAATTAGACAGAACAACCATATGGTCTTTAATTCAGACTCAAAAGTATTTTGTGGTGAAAGTCATAAAATCCATTTTTTTATGTCATGTTTCCTGCTTTGCTTTAGCTTTGGTGTTTAAATATCAAGCACAAACTCTAAATAGAACATTTGTGCATGTTTTTTGAAATCTCAAATATAAATTTGTTGATTCAGCTTTCAGAACTTAAAAGCAGCTGCTAAAACGCCAGCTTTGGTTTGGATGATTTTCTGTTGCATTTCAACTTCAGACAGCAATAATTACCATCAGACTTTATACTTCTGACTTAATTTAGCCAGGAGTTTATGGATTGAACTGCATTTTTCTAGATTTATGCAAAATTCAAATGGTCAGGTTCTGCTGAGGTTTGCTATTAAGATGTTATTCCAGCTTTCTTGTCATACCTGTTTTTAGCTCAGGTAACTATTACAATGTCTCACTCATTTGATTACTTAGTGAGTAAGAGATTTCTTTCAGCTGGTATTTTCCATTATTTGTCCGTGGAGCGTTGTACAGAGGCGAGGCACATCTTAAGGGGAGCACAGACGTGTCTTGCAGTTTCCTTGAGGCTCATACAGCCACCTTAAGGGACATCATGAAAATGGAACGTACCATTGTGTTGTGTGTTGTAATTGTATCATGAAGCTTTTGTAAGGTTAATGTGAGTTATACACACTTATGATATACGGGTGATGCTGTCGTCCAGTGCCCTTACACCACACTCTAGTGGTTAGTAAGGTGCAAAAACTGATATCTTAATAACCACACATGGATGCCACTTTCACTTTCTTCACCCTAACTCACCCGTGTGTATTAGTGTTACTATGACCAGTTGCCTGCAGTCGTCTAAACACATAGTCAGTTAAGCAGAATTAACCACTGTGGTAATATTACCCAAACGTGATGTCCTTACACGTCTGAAGAAGTAAAATGTTCCCAAAAGACAGAAGACAGACATGAATTACTGCTTGATATCACAGCTAAATGGCTAATGGTAACCTTTATTCTTAAAAGCCAGAGTAGCTCCATCTTTTTAGTAGAAACCGATTGCATTTATTTACTTCATGCACATTTTTTTACTGGCTTTCTAAGAAAATGCAACATATTTAAATGTAAACAAGGTTCATGGCAACAGTAATCAGAAACAATGAGACAGTAAAATAGACAGTATTCTTTTTATTGAGTATCCAACAAAAAAAAAATAATGAAATTGTTCACATTTGACAAAATGCCAACATCAACACTTAGGTTTAATGAATGAGATGAATTTCATTCATACCTTCTGAAAACGTCACATCTGTGTTTCCATGCTTTTTATTTGCACATCTTCTGCGTTCTACTTAACACAGATCAGGTAAAAACAAACATCTTGAGTTTAGAGAAAGAAACATTCCCATTTCCCACATCCCCTGAATGCATTCCTGTCAGCCTGAAACAAGCTTGAATGAAGGCAGGCGTCATCAGATTGGGGTGTCAGTGTTCCTTCCTCCTGATAGTGAAAAAGATCTGATTCCTCCCACCTCTTTGTCTTTTTTAGGTAAGGAGTAGAGCTGCCTTTGACAGGCGAAGCTGCCTCAACAGGAAGATGTAACCAGCTGATGATGTGTGTTTTCCTGAGGTGGAAAACCCCCACAGTCCAAAGTCTTTTTTATGGTTTTTATAAGATTAAATAAACAATGACAATAATACAAACAATTCTTTTAAAAAGTGGCAAAAAAGTTGCATTTACAAGCTATCTAGAAAAAATAGTAATTTTAAAAGGTTGTTCCTTATGATGTTTGTGTTGTTTTTGTGGCAGCCAGATTTACAGAATAAAGCTATTATAAATCTATGAATGCACCATTGTTCTGTTCTTTTGATACCGAGTAGAACAACTTGAATCTAAATTACAAAAAAAACACACTAAAAAGGAACTCATGATTCTGTTGATAGTGACAATAAATAACTGTATTTGTTGTATCTGGTTTGTTGTTGACTGATAGGAATAAGTGAAAATGTTACACTGATTTGTTCAGGGATTGTGACACAAAGCATAAACACTCACTCTATCCAATCTTAAGTGCAAAATAAATCACACAAAGCAATCTGCACAAACAATAATTCATTACAGCGAAAGCAGGTGAAGCAAAACAAAACAAAAAAAAAAAAAAAACAGAAAGGCTTCAGGCTGAACCAATGGCCAAAACAACAAACAAAGCAAACTATCTCAACAAACAAGAGCTGTCTAACATGAAATGAATAAATGAAATGACAAACACTAATCTAACTCTCTGGACTAAGATAAACAGTAAAGCAAATGACAGGATTACCCTGCAGATTCACTTCAAGTGTCACTAGAGCTAAAATAACACCCCCAAAACCTGACAAATGAAACAGAATAAAAGAGCAGAGCAGACCATGAAACGAAAGGGTCGCCCCATTCCAGTCAATGACACTGTTGATGTCAGAAGAAGAACAAGCTGAAACGCAGACAACAGGACTTCCTCCCAAAGCCAGGGGTTTGTAGTATGCGTCCATCAGCTGTGGTCAGTTTCACCGGCCAGCAACCCACATCTGGTAACAGAGCCTACAGAAAAAGCACACAAAGATCCACAAAACGCAGCGAGGTACTTCTCTGTCAAAAATATACATTACACTCCATAGAAAAAAAAGAAAAAAGGCCAATAGCTGTAGCATCAAAAAAGTAGCTAAAAAAATCTAGAATAAAAAATAAGTGTGCACACAATAAACTTTCAGCTATTATACCCTGAGCTAAAGCATTTATCCTAGACTTGAGCAATTCAAGAATAGAAACTTTATCATAGTCAGGAAGGTTGATCCAAACTTTAGCTGCTTAAAAGTAAAATGCTGCTTGAAAGTGTTTAGTTCTGACTTTTGGCACAAGCAGAATGCCTCTAACAAAGCTTATTAGTTTGGTACTAAGCCATTAAGAGAATTTTTACCAAAAGGTCTGTTTTCCAGTCTTTTTTTAAACAACAGAAAGCCTGCAAAGCCTGGTCATATGTTTTATTCAGAAACCAACGTTTTAAATGATCTGGACGCTGCTGAAGAGAAACACATGAATTTGTCTCTACATATGGAAACAGCCTTCCTTTCATTCTGGGTTATGTTAATGTGGTTTTTAGAGAAAATAATGAAGGTAACTGTTAAATGTATGTGTTTCTCCAAGCCAAACAACATTATTTCAGTTTTGTCTGCATTTAGCTGCAGAAGGAGGTCTGCACCTACTCAGAAATCTGTTGGATGCAGTGACAGAATCCACTGGCTCATAATCAGTTGCTGTGAGTTAAATATAGATCACAGTGTCATCTGCATTATTGTGGTAACATAGATTATTGAGATCCCAAGCCGGACCACTGAGGAACCACAATTCCTTACAATGACTGGTTTAAACAAAGTTTGTTCTCCCATTAGGACAAGACAGGATCATTTAGGACAAGTGGTAGGGATGAAAACCCAGTGCTCTAGTCTAGAAGGGTCACATGGTCGGTCATGAAGCCTAAAATCGGACTGAAAGTCATCAAAAATAATTGTTTGACAGGTTAAATTTTGAGATGCAAATGTGTAAAGTCTGAAAAATGCACATATATAACAAACAAAACTAGACACGCTGAAGTAGGTAGAAAAAGTTGTTTATTTTTCTTTTGTATATATAGATGTTTATATACACCTTTTTTCTTCCTTGTCCTTTGTGGTTAATGGCAGGCAATCTACCCCTGAAGAAAACATTGGGCTGAAATGTGACACAGCTCCAGCACGCTTTTGGACGATCAGGGAGTTGTACAGATTGATGAGAGATTGTCCTTCCTCCTTTCCTGAGAGGCTGTTTGTCCCAGAGTAACGCTGCTGTTGCACCACAGACGGCCAGGGGGGACCATTCAAGGGCAATCAGTGCAAACAGACTGAGGATAACCTCTTAGATAGGAATTCAGCGGCTGGGATTGGTATTGGCGTGTAAAAAGCAAGAAAGTCTGGAGAGAGTTCGATTTGGTGGGCTTATGTGGGGATGTCACAGCGATGCTGCATTGAAGGGGCTTTTTAAAAGCTTTCTGCTCTCCTCTGTGTGAAAGGCATCAAAACGCTGTTTTTAACTAAAGTGTGACGTTTAAAGTGGCCCAGTCCATTTGAGGTGACTTGGACACATACAGAAAGAACTAACAATACCCCTTATCGCGATTTGATTTTCTGTCAGGAAAAAGACAAAAATTCAAAGATTTACCATGTCAAAACTGTTTTCAACACCGAGGTTTGATTGAAACCAGTGGGATGTCTCAATAAATATCAAATTAACACTTTTTAGTCAAGTCATTGGCTGTGGTAGAGGAACTGCCCTGGGACTGGTAAGTTGTGGGTTAAAATCTATGGAGGTCCAGATGAGACATTATGAAATAAATACATACACCATAATCATTAAATAAAAGTGTCAAAAATTATTTTAAATTATCATTAGATAAATAAAAAAATGGAAATCAAAAAATGACAATTTAAATATATGTGACATTAATAGAACAAAATTGCCATTAAAAAGAAGAGACAAATTGAAATAAATATATTTCATATTAAATATTTAAATAAATGTGTTATTAATTATTTAAAATTGAAAATAAATAAAAACAGGTGTCATTAAATGTGTCAATGTTTCATTAAAATTCTTTTTAAATGATATAAGAAGCATATTTATTTCATGATTTAATGAAGCATTTCATGGTCTGGTTTGCAGCATTTCATGACATTATCTGTCAAACTGTCCCATCAAACTCAGAGGGCGTGGCTAACTCAGATCATCTGTACTCCATTGCTCTTGCGTGGTTTTAATCTCATCATGCCGCAGGACTGATGATCTCATGAAACTCAGGTATTTATTAAACCCATTTTTAGGTTTTTGTCTGGCACCTCACACACTTTCACGCTATAAACATTGTCTTGGTGAAACATAAAACTTTTGTGAAGGTCGCGTTGTCAAATTTCCTAGTAAAGGTTTGGCGATTGTATGTCCCTGAAGACAGACACGTCAATTACTCCTGGCTGCAGTGTGAGGTTTTTCAGGGGTAAACTGGGTGTCGAGGAGCCTAGCCCTACTGATAGACCCATCGCATGTGATTTAAAAACTCACTCCAACAAAAATGTTTTTTTTTGGAGTTTTTAACATGTTCCTTTGACATTTTTCTTACAATGGAGAATACAGAAAATCAAGCTCAAAATTGTATTTCTTTTTTTTTTTATTTTAAATCATTGTGAATCAGGAGCAGATGAAAAAAAGCAGTTGGAAAAAGCTTGTAGCAGTGATAAGCAGTGCTACAATTGGTGGGCCACAAGCTCCCTGCTCTGCTCCATTCAGTTGCATCCACTTGCAGACAAATGAGATCCATGTGCGTCTTCGTTTTCTGTTTTTCAAGCTGGCATCTGGATCAAAACTGTACGGCTGTATGACTAATATTGCTCGCTACAATAGTAATGTTAGGTTGAGGTTGTGAGAATAAATGGGGGGAGGCTTACTCCACGCCAGTAGTTCCACCCATAACTCAGAGGTAAACTTCTGATGAACTACTACTGCTCTGCAAAAAATACATTCTAGAAAATGACACAGGCTTTTTTGTGATTGAAAGACCACTGGGAATGCTTTGAGATTAAATCAAGAGATGGTTGGAGAGGGACTTTAAGAGTGTAGGTAGGCTCCAGCATCCCCATGATCCCAATTGGGATGACAAGTAGGTTTAAAAAATGGATGGATGGAGGTCAGTGTTAAATTTTAGACTTAAACAGCTAATTAAGCATTAAGTCACGACATCTAACTCACGACATTTAACTTTATTAAAGTTTATTTCAGGCCATACTCTCTCATTTGGACCCAAGTAGTTTCCAGTTTTTGGTAACTAAACATAAAAAGCCCGCATCTGAGGTTGTTCTATAAAAAATCATGATTGGAGCAAAGGTTTTGAAGGTGAGTACCACAGACTGAAAACTTTTGAAGCGATGGCAGTTAGATGAAGGCACATTAATATCAACAAATGCAGCAAAGTTCAAGAAAGTTCCTCTACAAAGACTTCGGCATTTACGGTTGGTTTGTTTGAAACTAATAACAAGTGACATTTTGTGTTGGAAACTACATGACATTATTAGATTAATTAGCATTTTATGTAGCCAGTTTTTTTTTAGGAAACAAACTAGTTTTAGTGTGCACTTTACTGAGCACCTGGAAAATGTATGCAAACAAAAGGTATTTTTTTTCTTTCTGCTGTCAAATCTTCAGAAGTTTCTGTTTCCAAAATACAAAAAGTATTCTTTAGTTTATATGTCCATTAAAATCTGTGGCAATAGTTATTGTAAATCTTAGATGCATAAAAATTAAGCTTTTTTTTAAATTCACTTTTCCTCTCAGACAGTGTGAGCTCAAACTAATGAAAAGAGAAAGGAAGAAGGTAGTGGAAGATATTCTGTGTGAAGCTTGTTTCAAAGCCGCAGTCAGATCAGCAGAATTTTTTTATTTTTGTATTTTATTTTCTGTGAAAAGCAAAAATGCTTTGAATCTTTGAATTTTTTACATTCTTATGTTCTGATTTGGTTCTTAAAATCAAAACTGTAATCTCTTACCATCACTAAAACATCACATTAAGAGCCTCTTTGTTGATGAATATTCACTCAGTTTTCTGCAAAAAATAACAAATTTGTTGCATGTTGTAAATATGGATTTTATCAAAGGTAGGCTACAGTGTTTCATTTCTAAAAGGGAAAAAACAAATCTTAAAATTGAATTTAATGCTTGTTTTTTTATCTTTACCAGTTATTTTAGATAAATGTGTGAGCAGTTCAAAATATAAAATGTTTTACAATTTAAATGATGTATTTATGTATTTTCGTTTAAATGTAGGTATTCATCTGATAAATAAAACAGTTTATCTGCTTGCATTAATCTCTGCTTTAATTCTTGTGTATTTTACTCTTTGTTTTAACTCCAGTGTTTTCCTCAATGGGGATCCTCCACACAGTGACTAACCCTTCTCACGGAACATAGTTGTTGCAGGTCTGGCTGCTTGCTTTGACAAAGACTAAACCTGTTTCTCAGGGGGTAGGTATCCCATGGTGACATCCTCTGATATCATTACGGGATTGGCTGCTGGTATGGACAGATTCCCAAAATGTCATTTCAACACATCAACATCCCCTTAGTTTCTGTTTCTCTTTACATGTTAAGTTTTATGTATTGTATGTGTTTTTTTTTTATGTTTTATGTCTTGTCCTGTCCAGCTGATGAGCAAACAGATAAGAGCTGAAGGCCTCTTGAGTTGGACAGATTTAACTGTTACAACTGGGGGTTTAGGAGTCGGTTAACACACGAGGTGTATACTGCGTAAACCCCTCTTGTATTTGGGGCTACACTTTATATTAAATATATTTGCATACATTTATTGTTGGACCGGACGGAAAAAAAAGAAGAGAAAAAGAGAGAAAGGGATGTTAGAGATGGGGGTTAGGGGTAGGGAATAGAAGTTAATAATAATAATCCCAATTACTGTCCAACCATGGATTTGAAAACCTCACCGTTCCTTGGCTAGAGATTATTGAAATAATAAAATGGATTGTATAAAGCAGGAACACATCAGCTCATATTTAGGACCAGGTCAGTCCTTACCTCTCCTGCTACACTTCCTGTGTCAGTACACTCCTTTGTTCATTTTCCAAGACTTGCAGTCATTTGCCAACAACAGCACCAGTGACATAGGATTTTATATATGCAAAAAATCAAGAAAATGTACATTTACAAAGGCTTACTGGATCTGCCCAGGCTGACATTTTTTTCATCTGAAAGGAAAATAGAAAAAAAACAAAGCAAAAAACTGATGGTTCAGAATTTCTACTCAATAAATCTGATTAAAGTGTTGATATACCAAAATATTAAGCACATTTGAGTAAAAACCACTTTCTTTAGATTTGCCACTTCTTCATGGACCTTTTGCTAATTGAATAATTCACATCCAGTTTGAAGTTTCAGTTAAGTCCACTCACTTCCATCCATTCAGCAGATTCTTCTGTCCTATAAGAGAGAGCATCCGAGCATCAGTCCAGTCAAAAAACATCAAAGAGCCAGAAGATGAAACAAATAAGTTTAGAGGTGTAAGACAAGTACGATTTGTTGAGTTTTGAAAAGAGGTGTTCTCCTGTGTTGTTTTTTTCTTTGATTTACGGTGAAACTAAAGGAGAAAACTCTGCTTTGATGAAAATACATCTATATGTAGTTCCTGTGTGCAGGACTCACCGACTGCACTTATTTAAAAAAAAAAAAAAATCTTGCAATGTTACAGAAAAATGGAGAAAATAGCTAAGTCCTGAAATGTCAGCATGAACTTGCACTAAAACATTGTAATCTTTAGTATTGAATTACCTTTTTAAATGAGACAAATAAAAGAAAAGTAGCTAACTGGTAGAATGTAAAATCTGCTTTCTTGTGACAGAATCATAGAAATAAGACTCAGATCATCTCAAATAAATAAAAAAATGTAAATTTTTATCAAATGTTGCTATTTCAGATTTCAATAGAGACATAAACAGCTGTTACTTAGTCATTCTAGTTGTCAGAATAACCATTTTAGGTTTGATAAAAACATTTTTAACGTGTTTCTAATAATCCTCTTTTTATAGTATTTTTTTTCTGTAGTTGTTATTCAACTTTTTACTGACCAATTAGATGTCCCAATGAAAGCAGGAGGTCACACATTGAACGTTTAAAAAGTTTCACAGATTTTGTGTGGCTCCTGAAAAAACAGCGACTCAATTTTCTTCATTTCATTGGAACTGGAAAGCAAATCATTCTCAATGGGTGACAAAACTAGCTCCAGTTCTCATTTACAGTCAATGGTTACAAATAAAGAAAATAAAACCATTTTCGCTTTGAGTTTTTTTTTTATTTTTTTATCACATTTTCACAATTTCTTTAAATGTTCACCATTACTTTTAAATAGCAGTTTCAAATATTTCAAGTATAATCTGTACTTTTGAGTTGAGTTGAGTTTGAGTTGAACCAGGCCTTCTCTCTGGGAATCAAGAGGTCTTACCACTACACCATTATGGAACCCAGAAATGGAATTTATCCCCAAAAAAAAGAGTGATAAATTATAGCCAGTATCTGTAATGATGCGGGGTATAAGATCCAACTGTTATAAAAAATAAACTAAGTTATGAAGCATCTGTAGGTTATGTCACATTTAGAGTCTTGTATCTTTGTAGAAATACTCTACATGTGCAATGACATTGGAATCAGATGACTTGAATCCTATTGTTGAGTTAAGTCATCTTCAGGGATGTGAGGAAAATCCGTGAATTTTTCTTTCCTTCAGTCCGTGTTTTGTTTCCATCATCTATCTGAAATTTGTCTGCTCTTCATACGAGCGGAGAATTTTAACCACTCCAGAAATGGATGCGGTGTTTCAACCCAAACGATCACATTTCACGAGCTAAATGATGATGAAGCAGAGAGTTGAGAAGCAGGTGTGGGTGAACAGCAGTGAACTTTGTGTGTCCTGCCACTATTGTTAGCAGATCTGGACCACTGCAGTATGGTAATTTTGCTGCAGAGGGAGGATCTCAGAAATCTTGTCGTGACTCAGACTGGAACTGTTGAAAAGCTGCTGCCACACTGTAGAGTTGTGGGAAGCATGAAAGCAGCCATGCTTGAGCAGTGTATTGATCATTCCTCTGCAAAGTGTTGACACACGAATGGGTTCACCTGCTCTGCAGCTTTCCGAATCATCAGAGATGCTTGATGTTTATTGCCCAAAAAAAATGAAATTGAAAAAAACGATGAGACATAGAAGAATGTTTGAGCATAGTGTGGGAGATGATGTGTCTTTGGGAATATTTTGACGATTTGTTTTAAACAAAGCCGAGGGTCTTGATTTGCTCTACACCCAGAAAACTCAAACATCAACCCTTCAGATTTTCTTTCAGGGCTGGTGAAGATGAAAGCGGGGCAGGAATCACACGGATTCAAAATTCTCACTTGCAAATTCTGGGATGACAGGGTTCCTCCGCCAGCTTCAATTATGAATGACAGCCTTTTATCTCTTGCCTGCTAACTAGGTGAGAAGATGCTGTATGCTCACACCAATTCTGTCCCCCTTCTCTTTTTTGGTCCAGGATTCCTGAAATCAGCCTTTCCAGGGTTACAGATCAGTGATATGTTTGAGGAAGACTGATCCTAAAGTTCAAAAGAGCTCCATTTAATGGACGGGGGGGGGGGGAAATAATAGGCCGACGGAAGCTGGAAAAAAAAAACAGTTCTTCTGGATAATGAGCAGCCACTGGAACGTCCAAACGGAAGTATTTTCTTTCTTTAAATACATATATTCACTAGAACAATTCTCCTTGATCTTCTACTTGCTGTCTTTCAGCAATGACATCCCTGTCTAATGTCACAGAGGATGACTCAGAAGTGGCATCCAAAACTTTAACAAGTCACTCTTTAAGTAATGTGGAGCGCAGCGTTTAAATACATGTCAAAGGGGCCACTGAGAGGGATTAGGTCAGAGTCGGAAAGTGGAAAGGATCTGGAGTCAATCCGACTGGAGCCAATTAGCTCTCTGTGACAGGAGGGCATGACAAGCCTCACTCTGCACTGACATCTGTTTCTCCAGGCTGGGTTTGTTTCTCCCAGAAGGATGGTGGAAGATGGGACTCAAAGAAATAATGGAAAAGCAAACAAGTCACGACTTTAGGAGAACTCTGAAAGATCCTCGTTAAAACATCGTCTTTGACTTTACTGCATTTTAGCATTGCAATAAAATTCACTTTCATCCCCTGCATGATGACAACACAGCTGACCGTTCAAAAAATCAGTGTGGAAGGAATTATGTATAGAAACCTTCAGCCTTCTGTTTGAAAGCTGAAGAAATGGAGCATACTATTGTCACACATGTGGCAAATGTATTGTCAAATATACCGTAGGAGTGATGCTGTCGCACAATGCCCCTTACGCCACACACTAGTCTAGTGGTGTCCAGTTCCAGTGTCCTACATGTTTTCCAACCAACCTGCCATTGAAACTCCTTATTGGCCAGCACACCTGATCCAGGCAATGAACAGCAGATAAGGAAGGGTTTCTGGAAAACCAGCAGGAGGTCGGTCTTTGACACCTGGATTCGTCACTAGTAAGGTCGAATGCTGGCTCTGACCACACCCAAATGTTACACTAGTGAGTTGTGCAGGTAAAGACACCCACAGAAACTATACTCTGATTGTCCAATTTCCTCATTTCTAACAGTCAGGTGGCTTACAGCAGCTCTAACGGGCTCCTTGCTGCAGTCCATAGGAATTGGGGGGTATCCTTACATGTTGCATAAGTGTTTGCTCTGACCTGTTACCCATGACAAAAATGTGCATGAACAATGTCGCCCTACGGGTTCACAGAGTGGTCTACGTATTTGACCACTGTTCATCTGTAAACAGGCCGTATCCACCCATAAGGGCAGTAGGGACTTCGGTTTAAGATTGAAGCTTTGGAATGACATATCAGAATGTGTCATGCTGATAGGCTCCTACCCTTAAAAACTGTATTAAAGGCCAAATGTGCTGAAACATTTAGTTAATGCTATACTTTAACTAAGTATAACTTTAACTAACTAACTTTAAAGGTTTCACTTTTTGTCCATTTGTATTGTTCAAGGCATAAGTCATACAAAAGGTGAGAAAGTTGTGAAATGATTTACCTTTCTGTCATTTTTCTTTACATCATGACTTGTTATACTTGTAGTTCTCCTCTGCTTTACCTTCTCATTACCTCTTTCCCTTTATTTTTGTGGAAAAGAAATTCATAAAAGGTAATTTCGTCTATGCATAGTATATACATGTATGGTCTGGTCCTAAAGAGAAAATGCCCATAAGGCATCTCCCACTTGAGCAGATGCTGATGTGTAAAGAAACCTTGAAAACACTGATCAGAATTCAGTGTTTGCAGGTAGGCATGCTGCTTATTAAGGAAAAAAAAGTGGTGAAATCATTTTCTGCAGATAAAAGTAATTACGCACACAGAGCAATGACCCCCAGAGAGGGAACTCATTGGAGTTGCTGAGATGGTAAACAAGTGGTGGGAATAGGGATGAGGATGAGAGTACCAGTGGTCTTTTTGAAGTGCTTCTGTTTAAAATAAGCACAGTGGCTTTCCTATTTTCCCTCCACTGCCAGAGAAAAGGCAGTGGATTCGCAGGAAGCTCTGTAGCCTCGTCAAACCCATGGCAGGGATCCTAGACTGCAGTCTTCATGCAGGAAGCTCTGGCCAGTGGACTAATCGTATTCAGGTCCCTAAACAATTGCCTTCTAGCTCCACTCCTGCACAGCTGTGTTTCCCTCTGAAGCATCACCAGCTGGGCTGAACAGGCCATCGAGCAAAGGTTATACAAGGGGCAGCGACAAAGACTGCAGAGAAGAAACAGGAAAACTCCTTCCAAGATGCTTTCCTCCTCTTTATCAGTTTTGTTTACACAGCATTAACATTTCACTTTTAATTGATCACGTTTTACTGCCAGCTGACTCTAAATGTAACATTAATTTTTGCTCATAAGTTTCTCACCGTCTTCCAGCATAAATTTTCAGATCAGAGCAGCACAACACCTTGATTAAAAACTCCAGTGAAGACTATAATTAATGCATTAAAATGTTGTTTGATTAAAAACTATTTTAGGATCTTAAATATGATGAAAAACTTTTGTAAATGCCAAAAATTAGGAACATTTTTCTAAACACTTGAAACATAATGAAACCTTTAGAGTGATAAACAACATTTTGTCTACTTTTGACTTGTAAGAAATAGCTAAATTAAAGTGCTGAGATGCTTCTTAAAACCAAAGCATTTCAGGAAATAATAGTTTCCTTTATTATCTGAGAGTCCTGTTTAAATCAATTGAATCTTACAAGGTCTAGAGTTTGAAGGAAATCCTCAGCAGGAATCACTCTGGGTGGGAGAAGTCAGCCTTCAGGGCATTCAGCCAGAAAAGGCCTCTGCCCTAAAGGCTTCTGCCAGTAAGACTTTGGCATGTCAGCTGAGGTGACAAAGGACACCAAACAGACTGCAGGAGCTGTGCAGATATGACACATAACTCCCATAACATCAAAAAAGTAACAAAACTACAGCAGAGAACAGCCCACAATGAAAGGACCTCCAGAGTTTGTTAATAAGAAAAAGTTGCGTGAAGCATCCAGGAGACACAAACAAGGTTAAAGCTGAAATGTGGAACAGGAAAATCAGGAAGAGCATCAAGTGTAAAACAATTCCTGATTGTCACATTCCCCAAAAAGAGATCCTTTTACAATCATGCTCATTTACTAAAGGGTCACTCTGCTAAAAAAATGTGTCTTTTGTGTTTTTAATATGTTCTTGTTTCTGATGATAGAGAACATACGAGCATGTGAAAAAAAATTAGGACACCCTCATTAATTAATCAGCTCTGTCTTAAAAAAAATTCAGATATCAATGTCCAATCTTATTTTGAAACATTTCTAAAAAAGAAATTGGTTTAATAAAATTGAACAAAAACATGAGTGTTGTTCTACTCAAAGAAAAAAGATCTGAACAAAAATTCATGTTTTAATGGAGGTCAAAGTTTGACCTCCTGCCTCTTGTTAGCCATTTTTGCTCATTTGGCTGAAATGAGACCAGCCTAAACCCCGGTCGTGGAACTTAGCTTTTGAGAAAGAAAATTAATAAAAAATACAGTATTGTAATTTTTATTGCTGCAGGGACCAGAAAAAAATATTTCAATCTTTAAATTTCACGTCAGGTTACTTCTATAAAGGAAGAAAAATGCTTTTTAAGTTTTTATCTTTGCTTCTTTTTTACATTTTCCTCTGTTGAATTCATTTGCTGGCAGCAACACCACATGGGAGTGTTTTACAAAATACATTTGACAATGCAAATGCAAGCCGAGTCAAACCAAACCTGTGACAGGATATCAGGAGAACTCTAAACGATTCTAAAATATTTAAAAAGAAAAAATAAACAAAGGTAAACAGTTGGTTAACGAACATTAAAAAATCCTAAAAATTACATAAAAAACAGGATGGTAAATTCTATAGACAGTTGAGGCCAGCATGCCACATCCGGTGGTTGAAGTAAAACAGTGGGAAACAAATGGGAAACAAAAAAAAAAAAAAAAAGAAAGTCAAAGAGCGTTTAACAAAATAAAAGGACAAACTAAACTGATCTGAATGGAGAGTTTCACAAAAAACGAACTTAACAATAAATAGGACAAATGGACAATCTAATAAAACACATGTCCAAAATCTAAATAAATCAGAATTTCTTTTAAGTCCAGAACTACATATCTTTTGAAAATTAAATGAAAAAGACATGTTTGTATTTTAGTGGACTATCTTTGCCTGGCAAAAAATGTGCAAACAGTTAGATTTTTAGGGATATGGATGATGACTTGTCGCAACACATTTAAACATAGTGTGAAATAATCTAACACTTGTCTCGTGTGCTACATTTCATTTGCACGTTTTTAATTAAGCCCCTCAAAATTTTCTTCAAAAAGTGTTGATATTTATGATGCTGCATTTAATGCCAAAAGCCATTTACTCTATAAAACCAAGACAGTGGGATTTCCCAAACATTACATGAGAATGAAAATGTCTTGGCATCAACCAAATTGCCCAATTCTGGGAGTAGAGTTTCAGAAAGAAAGAAAAAAGTGGGCTAGCTTGTCTGTAAAAATCGGAGCATTGATCTTGGTGTGTCTGCTCTGCCATCTCTAATGCGTCTGTGTGCTGAGGCTGTTCTTGCACCGTCCTCACAGCAGCACAGAAGCATTAATTAAAGCTATGAAGAAGTGTCGATGATTTTGTTCTTATGTTCTGTTAATCAGAGAGGCTTCATTTAGAGATGAATGGGGTGTGGATCTCAGGTGTGAAAACATCACCCTACGACTGCACATTATTCATTCATTCATTCATTCATTTTCCAATCCGCTTTATCCCTTTCGGGGTCACGGGGTTGCCGGAGCCTAACCCGGCTACTCATGGGCGAAGGCAGGGTACAGCCCTGGACTGGTCGCCAGTCTGTCGCAGGGGCCACAATCACACACCCATGCACACTCACATCTAGGGACAATTTAGAGTAACCAATTAACCTGTGAAGCATGTTTTTGGACGGTGGGAGGAAGCCGGAGTACCCGGAGAAAACCCACGCATGCACGGGGAGAACATGCAAAGTCCACACAGAAAGGTCCCCCAGCCAGAAATTGAACCGGGAACCTTCTTGCTGTGAGGCAGGAGCACTAACCGCTGCGCCACCGTGCAGCCCGACTGCACATTAAATGAGACAATATTTTGCATCAAGAAGAAGCGGGGAGGGCTACATAAAAAGAAAACCCACTGAGCTGCAACTGTTCTGTTTCTGTTATACTAATAAAGGAATAAACGTGTGCATAAGGACCCACTCCTATTAAAATAGTGTTTTTAGCATGTCCTTGGGGCATTTTTCTGGGGTCAAATTCTCACTCAAACATGCACTAAGAAGGAAGAATTGTGAAAACAATCTGGTGCCTAATATCCAGAATTGCAGCGGGACATAATTAAAAGACCACTGAGAATACTTTAGGACATGTACATGTGGAACACTGGCCCTCGAGGCCACACCTGTTTTAAGTATTATAATAGTTAGGGTATCTTGACAGTTTAGAGGTCAGAAAATTAGATTATAATTTCAGATTGATATAGAAAGTCAGAAGAATGGAGATTGTTTTCTGTGAAGAGCTTTCACAGAAGCAGAATATTGGAACGATGTTCACATCATATTCAAGCTGTAGGTCATGGTTTGAACACTAATCCCAAAGGATAAGTGAGGTAGAAACATTCGTCACAGTAAAATTGCAACACATATTTTTGAGCACATGCTCCTAAAAATCCCCTCCATGCAAAAAGCATCACCAAAAGTGTCCTGACCACATATGCGGCAGCAGCTGCAGATGAAAGCCAAAGTGTTGGATTGGTCTGACATGAAGTTGCTGTGTTGAACAGGTTTCTTCCACGCACAGCGGTGGTGGTGGGGTGGGTTACTTCATGACACTTCAAATGAAACTCATCAGGTGCAGATGTCAACCTGAAATCAGGCGGCATTAGAGCAAAATCTACCAGAGCTTTGCCAGCCTGCTGACGTCACCCTTTAATTATTGTTCCTCCGTCTCAAAGATAAGTCAGTAAAATGAAAAAGCTGTTGTGAAATGCTCAGAGGCCTGCGACCAGCCTGTCTTATTGAGGAAAGTACACAGGTATGCTCTGATAAAAGAAAAAAAAAAGTGTTGTTTTATTTGTTCACTGGCGTGTAATTAATGGCTCCATAATGGAACCAATACAGCCTGTGTTTTAATTGCTCAGAAATCCATTAAGGTCCACTAAAAATGAATACTGGACTATTGAGTACACGTTCACGATTGAACTTCAGGTCGCTGGTGGCCCAAAAAAAAAAAAAACCTATCAATAAGGTAAAAGGCAGAACCTCAGTGGAGCATTAAAAGAGAACAGGAGTGGAGTCAAGCCCAGCGGTGTCTTACTTGGGAAAGAGTTTAAATAAGGTAAAAATGTTCAAATATATTTTAGACTGAAGAGAAACACAAATGCCGCTTATCTAAACTTTTATAAAGCTCAGTCTTCTTCTTCTCAGAAAGTGTCATTTTTCAGTGTCTGTCTTCTGTGCATCTTGATGCGTCCAACAGCGAAAGCAGCCTAAAGCCAGGAATTGATCTGTTCACTTCTGTGCAGAAAAGAGTCTCTTTTATCTCTCACTGCAGATGCATCATGGGAAATATCTGCAGCCCCAGTGGACTTAAGACCTCTGACATATGAACAAAACATGCTGGAAATACCATTTATTATACGTTTCCATAAAGTCTGACTGTGATATCTGGAAAATATGGCTTGAATGGAAAATTAGAAAGAAGGAAGAGATTTCTTTTCCAAATGACGCCCGAAATAGACTGAATTGTGGAATTCTTTGCAAAATTGTTATTGGCTTTCACCAACAGGATGACTACATTGAAAAAGTTGTGGCATAAACACATGTTAAGTAGTTTGATTATTGATCATTTATTTTAAAAGAGTATAGGTGTATCCATAAATGAGAAGAGAAAACTTCCCCTACAGGAAATTCCAGAAAATCCAGCAAACAAAGCGGATTGGGAACTTGTTCGTGCTAAAATGCCGTGGGGGGAGTCCTCTGGAGTCAAAGATGTCTGCCTCTGGCAATCGCACAGCCTTGAAGGTCAGCCTCTCTAAAGAACCTGATACCCTTGACTTCAGCTCTTTTTCCTCATCATCTACTTTGGCAAATGGCAAGACCAAGCTAATCAATCAAGTACCGTCAAAAGGCCAAACAGAGGCACTGATCCTCTGTATCGACCACCTGGATTATAGAGAAACACCCTTTAGACCCTCTACGTGATTTGGCAATAATTCCAATACAGTCTTTTGACAATAATTGCTAACTTCAGACAGAAACTTCATCCAGGGAGGGCTGCTCTGAAATAAAGCTAATCTGCATTTATTCTGTTTTATACAATTCTTCCCTTTGTTAGAAGTAATTCTTGTACTTTTCTCACCAAAAAAAAATGACGAAACCATTCAATATGTTTAAGTTTTCCCAGAACTTTGAATTTTAAATAATCATTCTTTAGATTTATGAGAGAGAAGGTAATATTTTAAAGTATGTGTTTATACTATTAAATATGAAAATAAACCAACAGCCTACAGAGACAGACAGAGTGGCAAACACAGTGCTGCACAGTATTTGAGAAGAAAAAAGAATGCAAATTAGAACCCTTCACATGTGCCACTTGTTACATCCAAACCCATCAATAATGATGAAACCTCCTCGTTTGCTCGCCAGGGAAACATTTCTGATTAGGGCTGTAACGAGTATCTGAATACTTCCGATATTATTCATACTTCATTTTTTATGAATGATTTGTCGTGTAAGACTGTTGAGTCACAATCTTAAAACATAAAATAAAATGTAGTAAAAACACATTTCAGGCAACGCAAAATAATGTTTAATTTTTGAACTGAACTAACCAAACGCACTACTGTCACTGGAAGTACAGAATTCTTCAAAGTAAAGTGTTGGTGAAGGCTCTCATTTTCAAAGTAAAACTATTTGCTGTTTTTGGAGATGAAAAAAAAGTGAGACTGTAGTTCAGTTTACAAAAAAAAAATACTCTTTGTTTCAAATACAATTTGACAATTTAGATTATATATATATATATATATATATATATATATACACATAAATAACTATGAAATTAAGGATTTTACCAAAATCTTGTGATCAATTATGATGTCAGATAACCGTCTGCTAGCATGGTAGATAAGTCGTACTGGAACGCGTCTGTAAAATGTTCATCTAAAGTTTGGGAGTTTTTCTTGGTTTTTGCATTAAATATGAAAAAAGTTTGTTTCTAAAACATGTTCTCTGTTGGAAACACTTGTCAGTTAAGAAGCAAAGAGTGAGTGTTTTGTATTGCTGTGTCTTTATTTCCAATGTTCTTGTTGACACTGTAGTCAGCTAAGTTCAAACTAAACTTAAAAAGAAGATGGCAACTAAAAAAAAGATGGAAAAACATAAAGGACGTTTTCAGGATTTGTTGTCGAATAAAGCAACAATGATGTTTGTGTTTTGTTTACTACTGATATTCACCAGGAAGTTGACAGAAAAACTTTTGAGTGTGCCATTGTCTGAAGTGGTAAATGTAATTTCTTTCTAAAGCTTTGTATTTTTATATACATTTATATATATATTATATGATATATTTACATTCAAAAATTGAATTGATTTGGAAGCTTAAAGATTACAGGGGTTGGACAAAATAATTGGAACACTTGTTAAATTTGGGGAAACTTGATTTAGTATGGAGTTGGACCCCCTTTAGCCTTCAATACGTCTCGAAATGAAATCATAAAGCTCCTTGACTTCTTCCATCTGAATTTTCAGCCAGTCTTCCATCAAAACCTTCTCCAGCTCCTCCAAACGGGAGGATAGCAATTCCTGACTTGTCGCTCGAATACACACCACAAATGCTCAATGATATTGAGATCCGGAAATTGAGGGGGGCCATTCCATGTGCTCCAGCTCAGTTTCATGCTCATCATACCAATTTGAACGAAATGGGCAGTGTGGATCGGAGCATTAAAAAGTATACTGTTCCAAGTATTTGGTCCAACCCCTGTACATTTCAATTTGGATAACCTCCATGTGGAGTCTTCAAACTGAATATAGAGAAATAGAATCCAAAAGAAATTCTGTGCAATTGTTACAACTGCTCTTAGACATTTTGCAAACCTTCGAGATCAAACAATATGCTGCCACCATGTCACTGCTGTCAGGGTCTTTGAGCTCTGTCGTCTAAGAGCTTTGAGATCAAGATAGTTGAGAATTCTCCTTGAAACAAAAAAAAAATGTTTTAGTAAACAGACATTTCACAAACTTACATCATGGATAAAATCGTACAGCAATAGAAACACACAGTTGTCTCTCCATAAATCACAGTCTTCATTCCAGAGCAACTCATGCATTGTCCAATTGAGCTACACTTAAGTGTCAAACAGCTGAACGGAGCAGGCATGTTAAGTCGTCTCCACATTGTTTTTCTGTCATTTAATGAAATAATGATTTAAAATGAGATGTCAATGTTTCTAAGGCTGTAGCTAATCCAGATGCTAACTCTATAACATGGGATTTAAAGCATGAACAAATTCCTCAAGCTCAGATTTAATTTATTTTCACAATCATGAAAGGGGATGGATGAATCATTATTGTGTGACGAAAAACAAGAGTTTTACATGTAATTCAAGGTGCATAAGATTTTTTTATTTTTTACTTTTCTACAATTCCCTTGGCTTCTAACCACAGTTCATCCACGTGTGCATTCAGATGAGACTGTTTGTCTCTGCATATGGGTGCAGTAGCCAAATGCAGGTCTTGAGATTAAAATAAAAAATATTGACAAAGAAATTGATTCACACATAAAAATGTGGTATGAAGTAATAATGCATGAATGTTGTTTTTTATTACAAAAAATTTGAAAGTCTTTGTAGCTTTGGGTTAAAAAAAAAAAAAAAAAATCAATTTTCCTTGCTAGTTCTAGGTTGGCGGTGAGGATCACCGAATGGGCGCTGTCTCAATCTAAGGCATGCATGAAATATTAAGTATTGTGCCCAGATATGCACAGCACAAGAAATACCTAAATGTTCTCCTATCTGCATTTACTGATGGAAGTAAAAGCATCAAATTCAATATTTATGAAAGTCAAAAAGGAAGTTTCCGTGCAGTGAGCCTTTTCAGCAAATGCCAGGCTGTCACAGAGAACTATGCTGGCTGTTATAATGGTATAGAGATACATGTAAGAAATCAAGATGAAAACATATTAAGTGCAAGTGAATGACTAAGGCTGTGGATCTGTACGTAGGTGATATGTTTCCATTCATAAATCAAGATCAACAATTCATAGATCAGACCATGATACCATTTGGTTTGAATGGCTCATGTATTTTTGTTTTTTTACTGGATGTGAAAAAATAAACTAAAATCTATTCAATTACCATTATTTATACATTTATATAGGCTACCAATGTCAACAAAACAGATACAAATTTGATATTTGAAATAAAGGAATGGCATTACTAATTTCAAACAATGTCACACTCAAAAGTTTTTTTTTTTTTTATCAACTTCCTGGTTAACTTCAGCAGCAAAAAAAAAAAAAAATATGTATTAGATTGTGTAAACACTGATAGTTTTACTCTAAAAATAGGAACCTTCACCAACACTTTACTTTGAAGATTTAATAACTTCTGATGACAGGAGCACATTTGGTTTATTTAGTTTTTATGCTAAAAATCCAACTTTAGAATAATTATATTTTCAATAACTAATGTGTGTTTTTACTTTACTTTAATAAATGTATAAAGATTGTGAATCAGAAATCTCGAGTGTCAAATATTTGTAATTTTAGAACAATTATGATTGTACATTTCCTGAAGGATATTTTCACTTCACTGTAAACCATACACTAAAAAGTGTGAATCCAGGATCTCAGACATAACAAATGTTCAAACTCGATGTTTTTTGGGGAACAAATTGTGAATATTGGATTATTCGAATACTTGTTCCAGCCCTACGAACAAGGTTCCGTGTTGGACTCCAGAGTCTCTAGGAAATGTACTCTCTAGTCTCGAGGTTTTGACTGATTGATTTGATTGATTTTGGTTTGTTTCAAGCATACATTGGACAATACAAGACAAAAAGAAATCACACAGATTTATCAAACTCATTACAGAGACAATGACATGCACTGATTAAAAGAAAAAGCAAACAAAGACTCACTAAGTCACATTTGATTGATTTAATATAGTGATTAATAACTAAAGTCAAATAGAGCTGGATTGATTGATTGCTTAAAAACGTGGGAAGAAGCAAACTTATTTAATCCCACCCCTACATAGTTACTTCAATTTATAGTTTTGTATAGTTTTCATAATCCGGTTCTGAGCAGATCAAGTGCAGCTTTTTTGAAGTAACATGAGTGCTTATTGATTTAATCTCAGAAAATATTCTTTCATGATTCCAGTAAACAATAATGATTCACACTTTAGGTAACCAATACGTACTAATTATTGACTATTATTAGAACACATAATTACATGAATCTAGTAATCATTGCTACATATTTCAGATGAAGTAGTTTATTGATTGTAATTAGAATATTTCAATAATCATTACTGCACATTACACAGTGAAATACTCATTGTTTTGTAATTAAAAGAGCTTTGATTATTTCACCACATTAAAGTTCTCATGTCCATGTATTTGGAATGATTCAAACTCCAGTTGAAGTTTAACTCCTATTGTAAGGTTTTGAAACATATTCCGCTTATAAACAATATAATTGTGTTTTTAAGCATAAATGTAAATGTTTTGAAACATATTTTGATTTTCTAAAATGCTAACTTCCGTCTTGAAAATGAATCTACATTGTTAGCAGCTGCAGATTGTTGGTGATGTAGAATCCTTCATTCCATAGTGGCTACAGACACAGCCCTGTTCATTGACAACTGCAAAGTACCTCAGTGCACCAACATACTCACTCGTGTGCGGCTCTGAGATTTCTTGGCTTTTGCAGAGCTTTGGCTCTAGCTCATCTCAGCAAATATACAATCAATTTTACCCTCTTGTCTCCTTCACTTTAATCCCCCAACTTTGCTTCCTGCTCGATACAGTAACGTTTCAGAACACTCTGCTCAATGGTTTCTGCCCTATCAGGTGCTGCATGGATCGAATGTCAGTACTCTCAGGCAGCTCATCTCAGTCTGAACAGCTGAATACCAGGCAGTTATGCAGTTATGCCGTCTCCACATGTCTAGCATGTTCTGATTGCTGCCTCACCTTCTATGCTGTGTTCTGAAATGAAAAGAGATAAAAGCTATCACACACAAATCCATTTCCACAGACTTAATCATGCATAACAGGCCCCATTACATTATTTTTACAGCCATTATCAGTGGAACACAAAGGCACATTAGAGGCTTTAGCCTTTTTATGATTAATCAAAGGAACTTCAGGCTGAAAGCGCTATATCTGATGTCTCTGAACAAATGTGTAATAGCTGGAGCAGAAAATCTGTTCCCCTTTTCTTAAGATTCCACCACAGCATCTTTTTTTATCCATTGTATCCGTAACATGACTTGTGACTTAACGGTTGTTTGCAATAGATGGTACTGTTTTTATTTTTTTTATTTTCTGGGTCGCCTCAGATGTTCTGAAGGCCTCTCACAGTGGTGTGTGTGTGCGTGATCAGATCCTCGCATCTGAAATATGCAGAATTTAGTAATCATTCCCAAGGTCTCATTAGTGGCCTAATAAATCAAAGCATAACTGGAGGTGTCATTTCAGGAAGGTCAGCTATAGACGCGTTCATGTCACTTTTATTCATCTGGCCTCAAATGGGAGTCTCTGTGCACTCAGTGAAGGTTGTTATGGTGCTACAGAAAGCCACATTTGCTTTGTGGTATTTGTTTTAGGGGTGTCAAATTATCAAATTAATAAAGACTAAGTAATTACTAACAAATTAGCAAATTTTTTTTTTTTTTTTGTTAATTTCAATTTTAATCCATGCCTATTTTCCCCTTCTCAAATATATATAAAAAAACAACTGTTTACTTGAACGAACTTATTTTTTTAAACTTGGCTGAAAACGCCTCTTACATTGCTCCAAGTGTGCGTCTTGGTGTCTGTGTACTGCTGTGTACGCGGCATGCACCACGTTGCTGCTGTGAGGTTGTCAATGTGCGACTTTGTAGTTCCTATCAGTACTAACACAAACAAGCCCACAACACCACTGCCAACATGTTATAACTATTATGTAAGGAATAAAGTCCTTACATTGTTCGTTATCATACATTAATGGGGTACGTGGAAGGCTGGTTGCATCAGATAGTAAACTGTTGAATAAGGAATGTCAACATGTAATATGATATTAATAGGTGTGGCCGGGTTAGGCTCCAGCAGCCCCATGACCCCGAAAGGGGTAAAACAGTTTAGAAAATAAACGAAAAAAATGAATGATAAGTAGTTTGAGGTCAATATTTTTTGGATTGCTCAGAAAGGTGTTCCTACTGTTTATGTATTAAATTTGAGCACTCTGGACCTTGTGTTTTGTTTCTTGTGCTTTGTTTTTTTCTTAACTGTTCTCAATTGAAAAAAAAAAATCCCCCTTGTTGGTGTAAAAGTAAAGGTTGGAAGACTGTTTTGTTTCATAAAGCCAGTTTTTTAGTTGTATTGTGATCTTTTACTGTGCCTTATTGTCATAAAACTAAATGAAATGGCTCAGAATGAGCAGTTTGCAGCAATTATTAGGTTAAAAATTGTGATTAAAAATCGATTAAGTGATTAATTAATTATAATCATGATTTATTAATCGCACAAAAAATAATTGCATGACAGCACTAAATATAATTTGCTAGTTTAGAAAAAAAGTTGAAAGTAATTGCAATACTTCAATTATAAACAGGTGCTGTCTAAAGGTAAATCCGGGGATATGAAGGAGTGTATAGTTTCTTCATTTTACTCTGGGAATCAAATGAACAATGATAGAGCTCAAAAATGATTCAGACAATTTAGGGGCTTTGACAGATAGTTTCAGTTTTATGAAAATAATATACATTTTTAGCCGCAAAAAGCTCCTGCAGCAGTCTGAAATAATCAATTTCATCCTGCAGGAAAAATAGTATGAAAATATGTACAAAAATATGGGAAACACTTTCATTCAGCAGGGCAAAATACAATCACCAATGTAATGTTGCAATGTGGTTCATTTCCAAGGTCATTCATAGAGGAAGCTGTCCTCAGAGCAGCAGAGAACAGAACAGAGTAAAAAAGTGTTTCATTCTTCAATTTCATTACTGCTCTGTCAAGCTTCACACAGAAACTGGAGCCAAGAAAATTACAGGCCAAAGGCAGCCGTCAGACACTGTGATCCTACAGTGTGTTTTTTTTTTTTTTTTTCCACGAGTATCACATTGTTTTAACGTCGCCTCTTACACTGATGTAGGGTTGCAGACGGTTGGGCAGTCCTCTCCTTTTGTTGCCCCCCATGTGGGCCATTTGAGGGCACTGTCTCCTGTCAGTGAACTTAGGATGGGCTGACATTTCATTGGCTTCAACTGCCCTTATGGCTAGATATGAGCGGTCTGCAGGCCAAATATGGGCAAACCTGTACAAAGCCTACAGGTGGCCCTCACAAAATATCATACAGGTTGGTAAACCACAGCGAAAATGTTCATGCACAATTTTGCTTTTTTGCAGGCATGCTGCGTGTAACAGATCGTAACAAACACTTTGTGTTTACAGCACGAAAGTATAAGCAAGGATGAGGAGATGTAGGTGTGTTATTCAGGTTTTACATTTCATTGATCCCTCCTCAAACCCTGCAGCCTGCATAGGGAGCTGTTGAGAGCTGTTCACGTGATCAGTGTGCACTCCTTGCGTGCAGCCTGACTGTTATAAGATTAGATCGTCAGAGTTAGGTGTGTGGACATCCTACAGACACTTATGTTTTACTTGCACACCTCAGTCGTACTGCATTCGAGTGCAGTCAGTAAAGAGCCAGTACTCGCATCTTACTAATAACCAGAGTACGACAGCATCACCTGTTAGTCATAAGTTTGTGCAACTTGCCTCACAAAATACTTCATGATCCACTTACCACATGACGACAGTGGTACATTCCGTCTTCATTATGTCCCTTAAAGTGGCTGTACGAGCTTCAAGGGAACGACAAGACTCACCTGTGCCCCCCGTTTAGGATCAGGCCGCTCCTCTCTACAGCCATTCGGACAACCCAAAAACCTGCAACACCCACATGGGTCAACCCCCCACGGGTTCATGTCTAAGGCTTTAGCCAACACTTTCTGGGAGGAAGTTGATGTGATTCTAAGAATTTTGAAAAGTTTTGGGACAAGTAAAGGACTTCATAAACGTTGGCAGAATTAAATCAAATGAATATGCTATGACTTCAAGTGTCTATTGGGCAGGCAAAGATGTTCTGATGAAGCTTCAGTAGAACAGAGAATCAGGGGCTATTTTCTTTGTTTGAATGTGAGATGCTGGTAAGACTTTCTGCTTTGTTCTTCAATATAAGCAGATCCTTTGAGCAGAAGTCAGATTCGGACTCTATGCTTGATCTTTAACACAACAGCAGTGGCGTACGTAATGTCATAGTGTATTCTTTATTAAAAAAACACTAATATCGTAACTTATGCATGTTCTCCAACATCTAGTTCTTCCATAATCACAGGGTACTTGTATATGTCATCATAAGTACTCTCTTCTGCATTTTCCAGTATACAACTGATTACATCTTTCCAGCATTCTTCCAACTGTGAACCTTAACATTGCAAAATAAAAAACCTCATCAACAATTCTTGTAAAATATGTAGGACAATCCCCAACAATAACCAAGACTCTGCTTGAAAAAAAGTTTTAGCTTAATAACGAAGCAAATCTATGTTTGTACACTCTAAAAGAGGGCCTAATGTGAACCACATCTCAGGTATAAAGAACAGCTTTCACAGCCACTTCAAAGCTTTTGTCAACATTTTCATTTTTGTTCCCAGCGTACTTATAAAGATGGAATTTATACATTCACATGGTAAATTTTTATGTTACCCAGGTATGACACAAAGTTGTGTCTTGATGTGCCAGAATTTAAACATAATTGTACCATTCAACAACTTTGGTCAATTTTTAAATGTATCACTTAGACTTCTTGAAAACTTCACTGAAGTCTTTTTCAGTTTACCTGAAGTGTGCCGATCTACACTTACCATTAAAATGAAAATGAGTGGTCGTTTTTCTATAACTTTTAGATCAAACCTTGTGTTAAATTAGGTGTTTGAAATTACTTAATCTCTCATGGGATTAACACATAATTTTAAAAAGTGCAGGGAAGTCATTTTGAAAACTATTGTTGTATCTAATGGTATAATTTTTATTTTTTATAAAAAATGTTTTTCAGAGCACTTTTTTCCATAACTTCCAGGAATAAATAAACTGTATATATGTATTAAAGTCCTGAATGTGATCTTTCACAAATTGTACACTAAAAAACTAGAGGAAACTGGTGATTACGGTGAAATAAAATTGTGATTTTCCTGTTTGGAAACATGTTTCCATGTTGGACACAACTTTGCTGTTATGCAATTCTGCAGGGAGTTTTTTGCAAACTAAAAAGGTTCTCTTTGAAAAGGGAAGTTGCTGAATTCTGTCAGAGGGGATAAAAAGTTCAGAGTGGCTGCAGTATTTGGAATTTCGTTGTTGTCTTTAATCTGCAGAGGAGAGAACAACAAAACAACTTCTCTTGACATAATGTGTTCAGTGATACCGACTGCTGAAATTAAACACAACTGACAGTAATAAAAAGATAGATTTCAAAGGTTGAGAAGATAAATTTTTGCGTACAAGATAACAAATTATAATATTATTTCTAATAAATGATACATCATTTAATTATTTTTTTTATGTTGATAACACACTCATACTTATCTTGGTAGCCAAACAAGTACTTGAACTCGTCAGTAAACCTCCTCTGTGTTCAGAATGTGTTCAGTCTGCCAGAGTTACATAAATCTTTGATCGCAACCAGATCTATGTTTTCACTCTAGGATACTGGACTTATTTTTTCTATAAACGTTTAAATAAGAGAGAAAAGTGTGAAAATGTCTATTTTTGTGTGAGAAAAGTGTAGAAAGTGTGTAGTGAGGAGTTTTACAGTCTTAAAGCATCGAGAAGTGTTGCAGATTATCGCAGGTAATTTTTAGAACATAACCCCCATGATAAACGAGGGACCACTGTACTATATAAACTACTTCCTGAGCAGTGCTTAAGTGTCCTTGTGATTCATTGACTGATGAGAGTCAGGTGGGGAGGCATCCAGACATTGTGCATCGGGGTTGATGGGAGGTGAAGTCGTCTCAGTGCTCTGGAGACGGCTCCTGCCGGTGACCAGAGGGGGAGGCAGAGCGCTGACTCCTGAGAAAAATAAAGTTCTCACAAGGATCGATGATAAAGTGAAGTAAAATTAATTTACTAAACCAAGACTATAGTTCTGGGAGCTACTGAATGATGAGTTTTTCACAAACACAGTAGCAACTAAGAATGAAACGTGTTGATGTTGAACAATGGTTAAGTCTTCATAAAACAAAGTTCTGAAATTGAATGAGCATCTCTTAAATGGGTTTAATCCAGTGCTACACTTAAAGTCACAGCAGAAGGTTAGATGCCACACTCAAAATGGATCACTATAAATGTATATATTTTCTGTTTCAAGTATCCGTTCATCTCTTCTCTGCCTGTCTTCACTTCCTCCACATCTGAGTCGGAGGCTGCTGCCTCTGCCCCGTACTGAGGAATTATTCTATATAGCATTCTCCTTCTAATGTTTTTTTCATTTTATAACATCTCGTGAAAGCACATAAATAAATAAAAAACAGGATTGGAAAAAAGGAGTTAGAAACTGACCTCATCCTGAGGAAAGACATCTTTCCTGCTCTGCCTAAGCTCAGGTCATAGTCATATTTGTGGCGGATAACAGTCTATCCTTTCATACTGCAGCTTCTTTACAAGTAAGTGGATAAAGCCATATGGTGTTTTTATGTAATGATGAATCCATGTTTATACAAGGCTTTTAGAAAAAGCCTTGTGGAAAAAAATATGATCATCTCTCCTCTCACGATACCAGCTTTCCACTTCTTAACACAGAGACACAAATGAGGATTTTCAACCGATGTGATTCAATTAGTTCAACATGGCTACACACAGACAGTCCAGTACAAATGTTTTGCACCACAGATGCCCTAAAGAACTTTTTTTTCTCAAAAGTTTACATTATCACCTAGGCTTAACGTATTTGCTGAAGCGGTAAATGCGATTTAGCAGTTGACGGGTCAGTTACTTCTGCGGTATTTCTGTCCACGTAGCTGTGAAAAGGCTCAGTGAGGAATGAAAAGGTTCTCTCGGTCCTTCTGCTCAAAGAACACACAGTACTTAAGAGGAAATGTTAACACTAATTTGAATATTTTCAGAGTAGTATCTGCAAACATCACACATGCACTCTTTTGCTGTGAAATGGGACTCGAGGCCAGGAAATACCAGGTGCAGTTGCAGACGGAGCACAAACAGAAGTGGATAAGACTCATTCTAGACAAATAATTTGGTGTGGCAGAAATGTCTCAGAAGCAGCTCAATAGGCTGTTGGTGGCATAAATTTCAGTTTAAAACCAAACTGGATGTTACACCATTGAATCAAAGCAGGGGGAAAAGTGAATTGTTGCATCCCTACTGTATACCAGTTTGTTTACGTTAAAAATCTCAAACACTTGCTGTGCTAAATTTAAGAAGGATGTATTATTTATTGTTTTATTACATTACACCAGGTTTTAGGATAAGAAATTCAAAGTATTTTTTTTGGCATTGTGACGCCACTGCATAAAGTGCTTTCAGCTATCTAAGAAGGTACTGTATTTTACGCACTTTAAGGCATGCCATATTATTAGGCACAGTCTTAATTAGAGGGTCTACTTCTGTATGTAACCTACACGCAAGGCGCACCATGTTATAATGTGCCGCCAGTGGCACTGGGAACCCTTCTCTTAAGGCATGAAGGAGACCTCGCGGAGTCTGATCGAACACTATTTCAGCAGGGCTAAATCTGAGTGACTCTTGCGGAGAGTCACGTGCAGCAAACATGCTGGAAAAAAACATTCTTAAAGTTTGGTTGGATGCTCGTCACGCAGCCGTGCACGTGAGGGGAGCACAGATTTCCTGGACTGCGCAGTCAGTCTGTGTGCACCTTCAGCCAGAAATGGTCTGACAGTCAATCGAGCAGAGGGCTTCCCAAAGTCGCACAAGAATATTTTTTACAGGTTTTGGAACGTGGTACACACAAGGCGCACTGGATTATTAGGTGCACGGCCGATTTTTGAAAAAAAGTTTAGGCTAATTATTCATTATCATTAGATCCACTGTATTTCTCCGCTGAGCTAAGCAGAGGGCAGATGGTTTGATAAACTGGGCCATGGCAGCCTATTCCCCCAGCTTAGTGGTCTTAGATAAGAATAATACAATACTTAATAATAATAATCTTGTGGCATTTTCTGTAACGTGCCTGGAAGACAGTTGAATTGCGGTTGGAGGAAAACTGTGCCTTTATATTTTTGGAGACTACAAGCTAAATATTCAAGATCTTGTCCTGCTAATGTCTTTTGATGAATAACTAAGTACAATGGTCTATTAGCGTTCAAAAGTCATTTTTTGCACTTTGGTAAGATTTACAAAACAAAATAAAAATGGCTAAACAGTGATACGGTGTATGTTTTTGAGAGGCATATCTGTTAAGCAACAGCAGTTCAGTGTGTTTTGATGAAAGAAATGAAATCACTGAAATTTCAGGTATCTCTTAGAGACACGATTTTTGCGCATTGAAGATTGCACTAAATCATTTTAGTTATGGTCATAACAGGCTTTAATAATTGACTTGTATGGATAACCGGGTGTTGGAATAATTTTATGTTCCAGTCATTTGGTCAAATTTGAAAGATTTTATTTCCAAAGGCTTTTGGTAAGCTTTTACTTTGAATTATTATTCATCACTTTGTTCAGAGAATTCCCATCATGATCAGTCAGCTGCTCTTTGAAGATCACCCCCCACACACACTTCCTTAGTTAGAATATTCTGACAAAACTTTCCAAATATGTCCCAGATGTCTTCATGCTGAACTAAATAAAACAAAGCGCTTCCCAAATGTGTCTGTCACATCTATGGAGTGTGTTGAGGGAATAATGTGGGGAAGTCTGGTTGTCACACTTTACAGAAAGAGCTGAAAAAGTGACAGCATGATTTCCCAATGCCTTGGAGCATATTGTACAGACCCAAAAAAGCAAGAAGCTTTTTTTTTAAAGGTTTGAAAAAGTAACATGGAAATAATGCACATTCCTGCAGTTAACAGAGAGATTATTCTACCTTTTTGTTCCCCAAAACAACAGCTACATCTAACTTTTGAGCTTAATGCGACCCACTTTGTAGCTCCAAAGGTAATTTGCAGAAGAGGTGCTGCTGTGTGCTAAAAATATTTCAGTATTGCAACATCACTGCATTCAAAATTATTTTCCCACTGGCTCTGACTGCATTTTTTTGCCTGACTGCCACCAACACATGAAACGTGTTTATCACTTTGATGCAGTTCTTTGACTGAGAAAAGTATTATGGGCTTTAGTAAAAGACAGGAAACTGACACATGTCCCCTGCAAGCACCCAACTTGTCTGTCAAAGGGTACATTACAATGATTGTGCTTTTGACAAGCACATGAATCAGTTGATGTGCTTGAAAATACTCTAAGCTCTCAGACTACCTGCTGTGATGTCTGTTTCCATAACCAGGGCCACGGGGAAAGAGAACTTCATAGATTTAAGAAGTGGTGACTTTCTGCTTATGTTACAAAATATTTGCACAGAATTTCATTAACAAAAATATTTGTATTACTAACCACTAAGTGTTGCACCCATTGACATTATCTGATAACTGGACCGAGTGAGTGTTAGGTCACCCATAGAAAATGTTTTTTATTTCAAAATGAACTCAATTCAGGTGCCATTTTTTTGCGATACAGAAGTCACCATGTTGGCGCCAGATGTCGTCAACATGTCAACAGCAACAACTCTCGCCAATCACTTGTTGGAAGTTTGGAATGTTTGACGTGAGACCACTTACTTTTATTGAGACGTGGATTAGCAAGAACGTTAAGAAAAATGTATCAGAGTAAGAAAGGTTATTCTGACAAATAAAATGACTGAGTAATTGCTGTTTATTTCTCTATAGGAGTCAATGGTTTCTTGGAACTAGCAGGTACTTCCTGTTTGTAATGCCAAGGGGAGGGGGTCACTCAGTCCATTTTCCATAAACAGTCAAGTATTATATCTCACTGCTTTTTTGTATTTTAATGTAAACAATAGTGGCATCAACAATGAGTCATCCCAAATCTTTTGAAATATTTTAAACAGGTTTAAAGATTTCAAAACAATTCAAATTCAAAACACTCTTTCAAAATTGTGTTAAAAGTGTATTTCTATTGTTATGCAGATTATCTGATGATATATGAACCTCTTATTTTGGAAAGAAAGAGTCCACGAAATGTTCTGAGTGCATTCATGGGTAAGCCAGAATTTTCTTTATATGAATGAGACAAAAACACAGTAATGTTTTTGGTGATACCTCTGCAGCTGACTCGACTGCTGTTATTGTGGTTTTGCATTATTTTGTGGTTAAAAACCATAAGATATAAGAAGAATAAAAAAAAATGAAACCTTGAGATACCTTAAGATATTTGAAGAGGAAAAAATGCAGAGTTGCATCAGGAACTATTTTTACTGTGAAGCATGGTGGTGGAAACATCATATTTTGAGGCTGTTTTTCTGCAAAGGGGGACAGGGCGATTGGTTAACATTAAGAATTGAATGAAAAGGGTTATGTGTGGAGGGATCTGAGGCAGTGAGAACATTGAGGATGAAACGTAGCTGAATTTTCTAACCTGACAGTCATCCCAAACACACTGCCGGAGCAAACAAGGACTGACTACACAACCCATCCTTGTTTTTACATTTCCTGTTAATGTATTTGTTGTCTGACTAACCTTCTTTGTGTTCAATAACCTAACATGGATAGTTTACCTCAAACCTTTTTAAGCATCAGTCATTCCTTACCTAGAGCAGAGGAACACACTTTCCTTTTTCTGCTGAGACAACACAGTAAATTATGATTTTGAAGAAATATCAGGGAGAAGAACCTATTACAAAGATACAAAAACATAATTTACCATAATTACTGAACAATGTTGTCCCTTTTTTTCTTCAAGGTGAGACAAGGTCTGTCTGCAATCATAAACAACAACAGGACTGAAGATTTCCTCGTTCCTTGGGGAGAGTTATCCACTTGAAGTGGAAAATGGTTTTTAGCAGAGGTTATTTAAAGACACGCCTTTAGGAGGGAATAGCTCATAGAAAGAGTGCATTTCTCTTGCACTTGAAAGAAGCTAAAGAATAATATTAATGGAACATTTACTTTGCTTTATAAACCTAAAGTGCGTACTTCATACGCAGCATGGAAAGTTTTACTTTATATAAGTCCTCCATGAGAAAAATGCTACAAGAACGTGTAAAAAAAAAAACAAAAAAAAAAACTAAGATTTTCATTGAAGTGGGTCCTTAAAGGCTGCTCGTGTTAGCAATTACTGTCACAACTTTTTTTCTGAGGTGTTAAAAGGAAGAATGGGTCTTGAAGATCTTTTAAAATGATGATCCACTTGAGCATCGTGAAATAATAAATTCACATTTAGCCACTTTAGAGATGAACTTGTTGCTCTTTCAACTTTTTAAAATGTTTGCATATTGTGAGCGCAAATTATTTTTTACTCTTTTTGTTTCTGTGATGAAAATTAAGCTTGGAATTGTTTTCAGAGTAATTCTTTACTCAAATTATTGTAAGTCAGGAGCACATTGCTGCTGGAAAAAGCTTTTGGCACCAACTTAGGGAGTATTCAGACTGAAAAGGCAGTTGGTAAGGGATAGGCAACTCCAGGCCTCGAGGGCTGCAGTGTCTGCATGATTTCCAGATTTCCAAGGCCTAACCATGACTGATAACCTGGTTCGGGTGTGTCCAGCCAATTAGAACATGCCAGAGCGGGGTATGTTGGAAAACATGCAGGAATGCGGCCCGGTGTTGCCTATCTCTGGTCTAGACCAAGTCTGCTCACTTTGGTCCAGATAGAGTCCTGAACCTTGCATTACTGAGAAAATGTCAGCATAAGTATCTATGACAGATAGATTGTCTGCAAAACAGTGTAAGAATAAGAATCAACTTTACTGCCAAGTACGATTTTACCAACATGAGGAATTTGTCTTGGTGATGATGATGCCCACATCAAATGAGTGAAAACTCAATTTAAACTAATAAAAAGAAGTAAAAAGTATTGCAATATAAATGCACAAACTGTTTTAGCAGTATAAAAGCAGAATTACAAAAAAGTTACGTGCAGAAAAAGTCTAAAGAAGCAATGTTTATCATGTTAAAAGTTGATGTTTTGACCAAATTTCAATTATTTGCTGTGTCTCATTGTTGCTCCATGTTTGTTCGCAGGTCATTATTTACTTTCCTTCTACTCTATATTCACATCCCATAATGCTCGGCTACAGTGGCCGGTTTGGTCCAGTTGTTCTGCTCCTATTCAGACTGAGGAAACTCAAAGTGAACTGGAATTCAGTCCAATTGGAAACAAACAGAAACCACTTTGAAAGAAAGCTCAAAGAATTCCTTATGAAGTGATTTTTGTGTGACCACACTCTGAGCAAAAGTCACAGTTTTTTAAACAAAATCTCCTGAATTGCAAGAAAAGGGTTAAGTTTATAGAATAAGACTTCATAAGTTGCAATAAAAAAAATTAAATAGTTGCTTTCCAAAACAATTTTTGTGTTTGCAACACAAAAATTGTTTTCAGATGTGTTGTCTCTCATCTCGCCCCATTTTTGATTTTGCCTTCATGAGTTTCAGTTTAGCGTAATGAAAAAATAAATCTTTCCTGATAATCTGGACTAACAAGACAAATCCATGAATTTTTTTTTACAATTTTTAAATAGGAATCAACTGTTTATGTTATAAAAGCATCTTGGTTTGGTAATTTGATGACAAGAAATAGAGATTTCTTCATTGTCTGCAACAAAGAGTTGGTTTTGATATTTTAATGGTTTATTTATGTAATACATTTGTGTAAAAACAAAGAAGAAGAAGAGAAAGTACAAATCAAGAAACACTAACTACTATCAAAATAAATGTGTTGCTAAAAGTCACCAAAAGAAAAATAGCAAACTGTAAAGTCAAACTCACAATTCCTGCATGAGAAAAAGACAACATGTGGCTGTCTTAACCAGTAGGCCATGGCAGACAACTGAAAGTTTGGGGCTTTAGCTGCTTTATTCATGCATAGTAGCACTTTTGACACACACATGACACAACAAAACGTTGCTTTCGATGTGCAGTTTTAGTATGGCGATTTCAACATGCAGTTTGTACGTGATGAAACGCTGCTTTTTATGCCCGTTTTGGGACAACACAAGCGGCGCTTTTCGTGGCCAAAATGCCTCAGTTTGGTTCTTGATTTTGAACTTGACAGACTCAGCACAGCAGGACACCAGCGCACATGGCAGTCAATGCATGCAAGTATTTATGAAGGATCTGGGTCTCTGCGACTCTTGCCGCTCATGTCACCCAAACACTGAAGGGTTCACTTTCTTCTCTCCAGTTCACCACTCAGTCTTGCTTAGACTATTTATTAGTCAATAAATCTCTTTTAAAAGATATCAAGAATTCCCGCTTTTATCCAATGCACCAGTTTATGCAAATATTTGTAGAGAAATATCCACAACACATTTTAACATCTCTGTTAAAAGATCAAGAGTTTATTCAATTCTTTAAAAAAACTCTTAGAATTGAATGATACTCCTGATATTTCACCATGTGTTCTTTGGGAAACAGCAAAAGCAGTGATGAGAAGGAACACGATTTCTTATTCAACAATTAAAAAACACAGAGAAAGCAGATTTATTAGAGATAGAAAATAAAATCAAAGATCTGGAGGCAGCTTCAGCAAAGGAACATATTCATGGAGATCTGAAAAAACTCCAGCTTCAGTTACCTGACACCATCAATAAACCAAATAATTACTAGAACTAGTTACATCTGTTATTAATTTCTCAATGAATACAACTCTTTCCAAAATATACAAACTCTTATGCAACCTAGAAAACAAAATTTCAATTCTGATAGCAAAATGGGATGCCGACTTAAGCAGAAGCAAAGATCAAATTTTCTGGTCAGAAATGTGTGTAAACACCTTTAAACAAACAAAAAGTCCAAACCTGCAACTAATCCAATTCAAAACTCTTCACAGAATTGACTATACTAGACAGAGGATGTTCAGGAAGGGTCTCAGACATTTGTGAGCATTGTGATAGTAATTTACCTGACAATTACATGCATGCTCTGTGGTTCTGTACACCTGTCCAGGCTCTCTGGCAACAGGTATGTGCCGATCTATCAGTCTGGCTTAATGTTTCAATCACAGCTTCACCGTCACTTTGTGTGCTTGGTGACATGAGTGCCATCGATTAAGAGGGAAGATTAGCATCTATAATCTTTACAACTCTTTGGATAGCAAAAAAATAAATAAAAAATACTGAACTGGAAAAACAAGAAAAATATGAATGTAAGTCATTGAGGGAATCTGCTGTTTAGAAAAATTGTCAGCCAAAAGTTCAAGTAACTTGGAAAGTATTCAGTCTCTCTGGTCTCCCAAAGCTAACTCCATGACTTAAGAGGCGGGGTTCCTGGGTGTCACAGTGCCCTAAATTTCTGCTCGAATTTGGGTTCTGCTCGGGTGTGAATGGCGCAATTGGGTGGGGGTCTGGCTTGACTTGGGGGGTTTGCAATGGGGCCCCAGCGCTGGGGAGACTTGGGCTCAATGGCGAAGACTAACCCAAGACTGAATATTTGTTCCAGATTATTGGGGGAATGAACTCTGGTTCACTTTAAGCAAAACTAATGTCTCCAGTCTAAATATAACTTTAGGTGCTATAATCGGAGGGCCAAAGTCTCCCTGCTCTGCTCCATTCTGATGCATACTTGTAGATGACCAGATCCATGTACGTCTCTGTTCTCCCAGTCAGAGCTGGAATCTGGCTCAAAACTTTACAAATGGATAGCTCTGATATTGCTCACCATTTCTTTTGCACTGGTAATGTTATGTTGAGGTAGTAAAGAGGCTGTGAGCCAGCAGGAGAGCATGGCAATGGATGGATGATGGGAAAAGGAGGTGGACTTACTCTGTACCAACAGTTCCACCCACAATTTAGAGGACAATTTTTAATGAACTCCTGCCGCTTTGCAGAAACTATGTCTTATAAAACAAAAGTTGCTTTAAATTTTTATTTAGGCTAAAAACATAATGTATTATGTAAAAAAAAACCACTAGAAACACCTTGAAAATAGATCAAAACATGATTGGAGTGGGACTTTAAAAATCACCTATTGCCTTCAAAGTCAAAAATGTATTGAACACTTCTTGCAGGAATTACATTTTTTCATGGGTGCTAAAGAGAGAATTCATCAGTTTGGATAAAACACTCCCCTGGAGCAGGAATATACAGCTCTGGTTGATGGAAATAAAACTCTAGTCAGAATATTTACAAGAAATAGAGATATTAAAATATTTTTCATCGCCCATGGCCAAGAGCACCTTGAAAAAGAGCAAAACATTATTTTTAGAAGCTGGAAATGAGGTTCCTATCTAACCAGTGGCTTTTAATGGTTCTCAGAAACAGGGTCCTATGTGGCCCAAGACAATCTGGTTTGAGAACCAGACCATCTAAAGTCACATCAGATCCCCAACTTAGACTTGTCCACTAAACCTAAAGCCTGCACTTAGATACAAGAGTATAAAAGGGGTGTAGAGAGATGCCGGTAGCCTATATACCCAGTTGTCCCTCCATGTGAAGAAAAAGAGGAGAAAGTTAGCATTCTACT